>MJUT01063864.1:891504-903508 GCA_002080005.1 Gigantidas platifrons
GGTAAGATGGTTATGAATGAATAGAAAAATGATTGGTGAAGCGATATATATTAGGGTTTTGGATAGAAAATAAAATCTGATGGCCACAAAACGTGGAAATGTGCCACGGCTGAAATGGGGAGAAAAATCCGCTGTTTTCATTATGGAGAGCGCTCTGACGTTCCACGACAACAACAGTCGTCGAACGGCAGAGGAATCTCGGACTATCGGTGGTAGTGCAGTGAATAAGGAAGAAAAGACTTGTAAGCTACAGTACAAGAAGACTACCTGTTGTTGAAAAAAAAGAAATGGGAAGGTAATAACCACGGAGGGACTTTTTTCTTCGCCAAATCGCCTCCAGGCGAGGCATAAATCATTTCGATAAATGAATTCAAAATAATTCGAGAGAGAAAGTGAAACAAGAATAAAAACCTATTTTAAGAAGCGTATAATTTTGCAGTCACAATATTCAGTTATGCACCTTTTTATTATTGTCTTGACAATCTCTGGTATGTCGTTTTTGTCCAGTAACGAATGGGAAGTGGTCAGCAGTGGCTGAACACTGCGAGACCATTCCATTCCTCCTGCCATTTCAGTGTCTGTTACTGCAAAATCATTAATGTGATCATGCGAGAAAAGACGAGATTTGTTAGCACTGTCTAAATACCAGCGTACAATTATATGAGAAGATGCGGCCTTTGAAGAGGACGGACATATAATATTAAAATAATAACTTTATAACTTTATAAAAAGTTAAATGAAGTTTTAGAATAGTAAAGAATGAAAAAATACGAATTTATTTTATA
Source organism: Gigantidas platifrons (assembly GCA_002080005.1). Lineage (NCBI taxonomy): Eukaryota > Metazoa > Mollusca > Bivalvia > Mytilida > Modiolidae > Gigantidas > Gigantidas platifrons. Next base: position 892,290 of record MJUT01063864.1, read on the forward strand.
ATATATTCAAAAGTATCTTAAAAAAGAACAGTATCTATATATTGATAATTTTCATGAAAAGACAAATCTCCGGCACAGACTGATTACACAGATGCTACTTGTGAGTACATGCTCATTTAAGAAATGCAGAAGTTTAAAATTTCTGGATAAAGAAAATAAATTAATTTCGTTTTTCTCACATGTGAAGATAAATAAGTTTTCAAAGGTGTACACGTGCAGATGTTTTGGACCAAACTACTATTCCTGTCCAATAATCATTAATATATTGAAATGGTACTTTTATTAACTATGTTATGGATGCTATTTATTCGTAAAAATTTCCCTTGTAATAATGATTTATTTTCATATTAATAGGGCATAGTATGTATTCGTGCACAATGTATATAAAAGCTATAATAAGAAATTGAATGTAACAACAAGTGAGATTCTTTTTGAAAAATGTCGGTGGCCCTGAAAAGGGCCGTTGTTGTTTTCCTGATGATGAGAGTCCGGTTGTGTTTAACCTCCGAATCCGTGACATTCTACTAATGATCCTATATATGTATTATATATACATACATCGGCCTTTATGGACTGTTACTGGATATTGGTGAAGGTTCTCATAGTTCAACCAGAGAACAGAGAACTGCTAAGCGCGTCACCAGGTGCCGGATAAGAGTAGCCCACACGATGGGGTTTGTCTGACTTGCTTACAAAATCAGGATTATAAACATTAGAAATTGGAAGGTAACATATCGCTCTATGGCGGTAGAAATAACAAAAAAAGCTCGTTATATCTACAAGACATGGTTGTGGTTTTTTTTTTTTAATAATAATGATAGGCCTAATGTTTGGAAAGAAATTATAGTAGAGACTGAGTACTAGTACCTTGATTAGGTGAGGACTACTAATCGTGGACTTCATTCGTATGGATCCATGTAGGAGCCACTGTCTGGAATGTGTTGCCTAATTAGTTACACAACAAGTCACGTTTTGATAAGTTTAAAAGCTTAGTAAATAACGAATGGAATGGAAGCTCATCAGGTGTGATTCCTCTGGTTTTAGTGTTTTATTCTTTGTTTCAAATACAGTTATATCTTAGAGTTCTTTCGATATACAGTGAACATTTTTATTGATTTATTATGCTATGCTTATTATTGATTGATACTTTATCCTATTCTTGTGATGTGTCATGCTGAATGACTTCATGAAAATTTTCACGAACCTTTCTACTTTTATTTATGGAATGTGTGTTGTATTCCACATTGTACGTATTATCTGTCTGGGTCATTATCATTTGCATGTGTCTATTTTATATAGGTAAAAAGCTTCACCAATACGGCGTGGGTTCGCACCCGGCTTTGTAAATTACAAAAAGGGTGCACTCGACTCGCAGCCCCAATTGATAAAGTTTACTAGTTGCTTGCCCATGGTCGGTGGTTCTCTCCGGGTACTCCGGCTTCCTCCACCACTAAAACTGGTCGCCATGATATAGCTGAAATATTGTTGAAAGTGGCGTTAAACACCAACAATCAATCAATAAATAAAAAGCTTCACACAGCTTATGTTAGGGTTATTATATATATATGCTCCAGCTGTAATCGATTAACTACATGAAGATATTAATTCATGCTGGGTTGCATCATAAATATTCACTGTCTTCATAAGCGCTGAAAATAAAAGCAAATGGTTTTACTCCATGGCTTAAGTTGTCCGAGTCCCGAATTGGATGTATTACTATCTACTTTAGAATCTGCTTCAAAACATGTCGTCCAATGATTTAGAATTACTGTATGGTGATGTAGACGAATTTTCGGTGACAAATTTCCAAGTTTTGGCTGTTGGTAAGAAAACTTACGACAAAAAAAAACAAAACAAAAAAAAACAAAAACAGAATGCTAATCTAATATGTGAAGCCACTGATATCTATACCAATTCAATTTTGATGGTCATTTCAGCGTGTGTGAGTGAGAGTAACCGCGGAATGAACCACCATAATTTTGGATTATGAGAAAGAAAAAAAAAGATAAAAACTGTAGAATATGTACCGATTCTTCATCTTAGAGTAATATAATAAGGTTCTTATTTTCGAGTAGCTCAGAAAATAACTTTAAGCAGTGAATAATATGCAACGATATACAAAATATTAGACAGAAAACTAAAGATCAATCAATACGAACCCCACTAAAAACCGGATGTGCACTCAGGTGCTGCGGAAGGGCATAAGCAGTTCCTGCTCCAAATTTGGCACCCGTCGTGTTTGTTACTCTAGATACAAACCACGGTGATAAGTCATGAATGAGGAAAGGACCGGATTGTGATTACGACAAACGGAACAATTCCATGGTCATTTGGGACATTTTTGGTAAAACGTACGACTTGATGACTTCAACTTAGCTACTTATCACATCCACTGATACTTTCACCATATATGAAGATAGTATCGGTATCATACAATACCCATATAGATAAAACGTCTATTTCACAATCATTTAATCCGCATTGCCGGTTATGTAATGATTATTGTGCTCACGTCGAGTGTCGAGTACATGGGTTCGAGTCCAGGTACTAGTATAGGGTCAAACCAACTTCTCCGTTAAACATGCCTCGTCCAGGAGTAATGGCAAAGATTGATTGGCGCAGAATCGCGACAATGTGTCCGAGTGGAATGACATGTCTACAGGCGGAATGCTGTTTAAGTGAGCTAGCATTATAACAATCCACCCTAACATGTTGGTCTCAAACAAGACAGACAACAGCATCAATATCATCTTATCGAATGTAACATGACATTGCTGAAAAATTGCTCATTTTTGATGTTACACACAAATTACTCACTCAAGCTGATACATTATGTAAATGTTGATGATCATTGGAGTAGAAAAACATGAGACATAGATTAAACAGGGACTTTACTGCTGCATCTTTCCCTTTCCGAAAGGAAATGGGAAAAGCAGGTAGGTTTACCTAAACTGTCAACACCGTATATTAAATTGAAATAATAATAAAAAAAAAACACACACATAAAAAAAGAAAGACAAGTAATATACTAGAGTTCCTTTAATGGTGTAACCATAATACAAATACTGTATATAAATATAAAAATATATATACAACACAATTCAGCACTGTAACATCTTACAATTCTTTATTAAGTCCGGATTTGGGCCTTCGTAGGCCATATGCACTATTTTGTCTTTTTTCTTTCATATAAATAAAAAAAAATAAAGTGCACCAAACAAAATGCTTCATTTTATGCAATTCTTCATTTTCGAAGGCCCTAGACAATGCCTAATGGATAATCCGACATTATTCTTCACCAAGGCATTTAATAGCACCCAAACACTGGCTCTTCTAGCACAAGCCAACCCTTTGGTATCTCCAACTGGATATTTCATTACACAACACTGGTTCTTCTAGCATTTGTTGTTATCTGAAAGATTCCCAACATTAATTTAAGTCAAATATAAAATGAAAAATAAACTACAAGGTGAATGTAAATCTTTCTTTCGTTATTGTTCTGACTCAAATATTTCAAATTTAGGGAAAAAGAATCACCAATTTGCGAATTTCAGATTTTAGTATAATATAATACAATTCTTGTAGAATTAATGTATATCGTTTTCGTGTCTTTTGATTGGACAAGAGCACTGTCACGTGTTTGTTTTTGATTCGTTCATAACTCGATGAACTTTTTCGTTTTTGATCCGTTCATAACTCGATGAACTTTTTTGTATAACCGGTATAAACAATATGGCGGCCGCCGACAGTAAAGCCCGAAAATCAGTTTAATATTCAAAATAGGAAAAAATTCACGTGGAAGAATTATAAGTATTAAACGATTCTTTTCAGGAGTTCATGCATGTGTAAACGGTGCCGATGCACTCACAAACTTTACATATAAACATACTTCAGACGTTTATTCATTTTGTGATTGCATCGGCACCGTTTACACATGCATGAACTCCTGAAAAGAATCGTTTAATCCTATAATATACATTATCGAACATTATGTACGTTTTCCTTTGAAATTAACGAAAGTAGCCTGTCTGATACAAGGTGTCTGATACAAGATGTTGTATCACCACACTGTGGTGATAAAAGAATGGCGCGACGTTGCACGAAACGTTCTATGCCGAACTCCTTTGTCATAACGTCATATCATTAGAATCCGGCGAAAAACACATCAATGTAGGCAACGTAAAGACATAGTATCAATATTTTCGGCAACTGTAAGGTCCACATTTCTTTTTTAAAAGCGTTGTCGGATTGTACAGTGACACTGAAGTGATTGAACAGTAATTCGACATTGGTGAAAGAACGTCAACAAATAACGTGATGTCATTCACAAAATGTAGTCTTCCTGCGAGTATTGTAAAAAAAAAGTTGTAAATATTAATTCGACCCTTGTTATTTGTTTAAAATTTGTTTTTATTGAAATGTTAGATAAACTTATTACATGAATAGTGTGTTGGTACAAGACTATGTATCAGGTCTTGCCTGTTGCGTGAACTAACCGCATCACAACTCGTCGCTATCGCGACTTGTAGTGATACTGGTTCACACAACAGGCTCGACCTGATACATAGTCTTGTACCACCACACTATATATGTAATGGGTATTTATTTCGATGCGAGTACAAATAACGTGTATCATTGCACGTACATATACCTGTATTTGGTTTTTCCTTCAATATAAAAAAAAAATATTCGAAAAGACGGCCAGTCCAACACTCTTTAATGGGGACGTTTAATGAGGACACCATTTAAAGCATATACAATGTACATCTTTTCTACATGTATTAGTTAGAAAGGTACATGAAATACTGAAGGGACATCATGACGGCTTTACCAATAAATGATCACGTCAGATACTCTCCACTCATCACGTGATCAGTCGAGGGTTACCGACGACGATGGAACATGTGAATTTTGTTTTCTTATTTTAAGCATCAAAAGAAATAATGCTGTACATATAGGTGCGAAGTTGTGTATATATGGATAAACGTACCCAAGAAATAATCATTTTTCCAGTAGTATGTTGGCTGTAACGTCTAGCTGCAGGAATCATAAGACAAATGGAGTTATTCCTGGAACAATGGTCGATAAAATCCCAGCATGCTCTTACAAGATCGTCTAACTCAAAGTGAGATGCACCACAAAGCAAACCTGTCCAAATGTATGGGAAAAAAACATGTTATGATAAAATGTCATTATATCTTTCCCCCTCAAAATTATGCACATATTAATGGATTTTATTGTTGTTTAACTTTTAGTGAGTAACATATCAGCTATATCCATTACTAGAACCAGTATATACAAACATCGTATCATGTAGACGAAACGTTGGCGTTGGACGAAAGCTTAGATTGCCACAAGATAGAGGATATAATAGTCAGTCAGATAATTTTGCCTTGCAACAGGCCACCACATCGAAGACTCCGTGTGTAGTAGCAAACTACTGCTCATCGTTGTCTTTTAAGAGCCAAGAGCGTGGAATTCTCCATACATACACTCGGTACACTACGTTGTATTTGATTAATATTTCAAGAAAACACATTAGTTGGAAGAAAAATTATCGGTGTGGAAAAAAGATAAGATACTGAATGGTATATTCTATACAGCCACAACAGGCACCAATAATGCTAAAAATGGAATAAAAGTATGCAATGGATGTAGAGACACATGTTACAAAGGGGGTAAGTGGAAAGACAAAAAAGTTCTCCCTGTTAACCAACCATCATTTAATGATTCTTGACTGGAAAATTCAATTGAAAAACTAACCTATGACGTCACTTGTCGATATACCTACAGAACCACAGTGTAAATATTCAATAAGTTTCTGGAAATCTTCCGGTTGATATTTCCGAACAGAAATTACTAGATGATGGCCTGTGTTCTTTTGAGTGCGCTTTTCTTTACTATGTTTACTCTTTCCTTTGTCTTGAAACTCCAGTTCTCGTTGTTTTTTCAACATTATATTATAGATTACTCTGGAAAAAAACATTACAAATCAATGATTGGTGTTTAGAACTGTGTAGTGAACGGTCATTGTGTCATAATAAACAAATCGATTTTTATTACATTAACAGATTTAACCCTCCCACATTTTTGTGTCTGTCCTAAACCAGGATCCGGATTTCCAACATAACATGACGTAGGTTTTTGTTGTTGGTCAATGATTTCAGTTGAAACGAGAGGTGATTGTTTTTAGGTGGGAGGGTGAGTGAGTGAGTGAGTGAGTGAGTGAGATGATGATGAAGTCCGCGTTGAAGTAGACCAACACGCTGAGTTGGATTTTTATAGTGCTATCTCACTGAAACAACAGTCCGCGGAAGACATGTCGCTCCACTCGGACACATTATTCTGATTCCGAGCCAACCATTCTTTGCTCTTTCTTCTTAATCAAGTTAAAGTTGTGTGCTTAGCAGAGAAGCAACAAATACCAATTTTATAGTCTTTGATTTGACCAGATCGGGGCTCGAACCCACGATCTACCGCACTCGAGGCGAGCACGCTAACCAATACGCCACCAATGTCGGTTTACATGTATTGATGGCTCTACTTATATATACATGCACAGTGCAGTTCCTGCTTTATAAACATTAATATTAAACAGAAAATCTATTGTAAATTTGATTTGTACTTGTGTTGCCTTATGCTCGTGCCTCTTTCAATATTCAAACAAAAATTGTGCTTGTTTATGGTATATATATAAAACTACTGTCGCATATATAAATATTTGCGTTTCTATGGAAATACGACATTTGCTCACCTGCTTCTGGTCCCCATGATGGCCTTAACGCCATAAACTGGAATACGTCTACTGCCGACGAGAAATGTGACGTCACACAATTCTGGCATGGATATGATATAACGTAAATGACTACACAGGTCAGATGTATTTTGGTAGTTCATCTTCTCCTTGGTTGCATGCTGGTTTTGCTCTTTCCAAATTTTGTCGAGTTGGGAGAGATTTAATGTGTGCTTAATAGAGACTTGGGTTTCATTGTCTGACGAACCAGATGAAGACTCATAACCAGACGAATAATCTACAAAATAATAAAAATAGATCTTATGATATCAAGGACGGTATAACTTGTATTCAATTTTAATGTGTAGAAGTTTAACATTTAGACCTGAATATGGAGTGAGTGAGTGATTGTTGTTTAAAGCCAATTCAGCAATTTTTCAGCTATATCATGACGAGAACAAGTCAACTTAATTTTCAATGAGATGATGATGATGATGATGATGATGATGTCTGCTTTGTACCAGACCACACGCTTTGTTGTATTTTTATAGTGCTAGCTCACTGAAACAACAGTCCACGGGTAGACATGACGCTTCACTCGGACACCTTATTCTGATTCCGAGCCAACCAGTCTTTGCTTTTTCTACTCAATGCCGTGTGCTTGGCGGAAAAGCAACAAATACCGGCCAATCTTAGTCTTTGGTTTGACCAGACCGGGGCTCGATCCCACGATCTACCGCACTCATGAACATGAAAAAATCTGCTAAAGTATGATATAAGTAATAGTAATGTAGATATGTATGTTTTTGTAAATCAATATGTTGTTGATGCCAAAATTTAATTAAAATTAAATACTTTCTTCTCAACAAAAATAAGAAAATTTTCAACAAACATTAAATTGTATTCAGATTGCTTAAAGCAAAGGGTGTACATTTTGTACTAGTATCTTAAATAGTTTGTTGGTAATTTTTTTAACACAGTCAGCTAAAAATACAAGTTGCTAAACAATTTTCCAAAAATAGTGTTGTTGCAGGACTACTACATAGCGGGATTGGTAATGTAAATATATCTTTATTTCTCAATAAACCTCTGCAATACATATATATACATGTATGGTCAATACATAGGCATATGTAGCGAATTACAAAGCTATTTACCAATACATACAACAGTTACAGTGTAAACAGAAATGTACACAATGATTAGTCCAGAGCACACACACATTTATTTGTGGCTTTTATCATTTTACATAACTGTTCGTTTCAGTCATAATGTGTTTAAGTTTAAATATTTTGTCTTTTTCTAAAGTTGAACTTGGGATGAGGTTCTTACGGTTTCGCTAAAAGTATCGACATTGTAAAATAGAATGAAATTCATCGTCGATGTCATTTGCATCATAAAGGATGTATTTCCTATCGTTTCCTATATTTTGACACATTCCAAGCTAAATATATTTACTATTTAAATAGCCTATAGCTTGAATTAGGGATTTTTGGTCGGACATACTGCATTTTGCTAACAATATCATGTATCCAAGTGGCTTTGGGCTTGTAGAAATATGACGCATTGATAAATCATAGCTGAAAACTTCCCACCGATTGATATCTTGAAGTGAAAAATTAACCACCCAATCGTTTATTTTAAAGCTGAAAAAAGTGGGACATCTGTACATAGGTTTTAAAAGCTCTTCAGAGCTTATGTTGTATGTTGCTTCATGTACCGACTTGAGATAAAACTTTTTGGCTTTGACTTTGAAGTGACGCCCCGTCGTGACAAATTCGATTGATTGATTTTTAGTATTTAACGCCACTTTCAACAATATTTCAGCTATATCATGGCGACCATTTTAGTGGTGGAAGAAGCCGGAATACCCGGAGAGAACCACCGACTATGGGCAAGTAACTGGTAAACTTTATCACTTGCGGCTGCGAGTCGAGTGCACCCTTTTCTGGAGTCGAGTGCACCCTTTTCTGTAATTTACAAATCCGGGCGCGAACCCATGCCGTATTGGTGATAGGCTTGTATGAGTTGTAAGGTAATCCAACTACCTAACTCATTGAGCCACCCGGGCCCCTAACAAATTCGAATCATGTCTTATTAATTAGATGGAAATCGGGTGTTAATATTTATTCCACGTTAACTTTTTTTTATTGTTTTAATAATAAGCCAATGGTTCCCACATTTCATTTCAAAATATATTAAAATCTCTATTTCTATTGTAATAACTTCCTAAATAAGTACATCTAGCCGAATAAAACAAATCCTTTTTTTATAACAATTTACAAAATACACAAATTGATGAATGCTTCCAGTGCATTTAGGATGCTCAAATAGCATAGCTGCAGGCTAAATAGCAATATTCTATGTTCATTATTTATTTATTTTTTTATTTTAAAAATATATAAATTGAGGAATGAAGTCATAGCATTTTGCTTGTTCACTCAGCATAGCTGCAGGATAAATACCAATGGTTTTTTTTTTTTAAGTTTAGGATAGAATAATAAAAATATAAGTAATTACCATTTATGTATCCTCCATCATTATCTTCTGTGATCAGCTTTATTGTTGATTCACTTCTTTCCATTCTATTCTAACAATCGTCGTTAAGCACTAGAAACTAGAAGCAACCTTTAAAAGCGAACTACTTGTAATCCAAAATTCAAATTATTATTTTATATAGGATGACACTTTCTAACTGCTGTCAAAACAACCCCCCGTTATAAATTCACCGTCGTCTTTGATGGGTGTCTAAGCTTGGGATGATCTGAAAGGGAAAACTCTATGACAAAGACTCAAACGTGTTTATGTTTGTTTTAGAATTTATGACTGGTTTTAATTTTCACACATATTAGATATTAATCGTTATGAAAACAAACCAGGATTAACTTGGTAATTAAAAACAAGACTCCTGATAGATTTCATGGCTTTGTTTATGTAATTTGTCCGATTGTTTTATGAAAGTGTATAAACATTTCAAATGAGGTGACCAAATTAAATTGAATTAAATAATTTAATTTATAAGATAATATGCACTTTTAAGTCCAAGAACACTGCTTCAACATGTTATCACTTGTAAATTAAATACATAATTGTGTATTAAAATTTTGTTTTATTTGTTTGTTCCAATTTCGTCTTTACATGTTAAAAAATATTCCTATTTCGCCTAAGTAGAGCTTTTTTGCTCAGTCAGATATACCCCACTCAGACAAAATGGGAAGTTGTGTAAAATACTAATTAATTAGGAGTCATTTGTTTCTTTTTAATTTGTAATTTAGTTGCAGTAAGGTCTAATATTAAACTACACTTAAGAAAATATTAAGACAAATATATAAAATAAAAAGTTATACATTTTAGTATATGTTTTTAACAGTTTATTCTTTATAATTTTCCGGGAAAATGTGCATTGTATATATTTTACGGTTATTTCTTTATAGCATACTACAGAATGTACTTTCAAATGTAGAAAAGACCAGAACTTACAGAAGTGAGATTTTTTATGGACTACGACCAAATTCAAATAAAGGTAATAACAAAGTTACCGAACACTGAGCAATCTTCCAAAGGGAATAGACATAAAAATGCCAACTGTCCATTGAAAACACGTCCACCAAACATAGCACATATGTAGTCTACCAAACATTTGAGCATTTTGATGATATCAATTTCAGAGAACTTTTTGATAGAATCAGAGTGGTTTTTACAAAATAAAATTGGTCCTTCCCCAAGACAAGATATTTGCATCTGCGTTGTCGTAAATAATCAAGTCAACAACCTAGGGATGTCTGAACCTCTACCTCATGTTGGAGTATTCAGTCCATATTCACGTACTGGTATATAAAAGATGGATTGGAGGGTCTCGTCCAGAATTCCCGAGAATTAAATAATCAAACCCTATTCCCACGATGTTCGGTTCGTCTTTACAACAGTTGTTTGTAGGAGGGCTCATTTCTTATATGTTTTTTTTTATTTTTCTTGTGCATATAGTGGTGTTATAAACAATTTGAATATATGAGTAACATGGCCGATGTCTTATAAGATAATATATGAGTAACATGGCCGATGTCTTATAAGATAATATATGAGTAACATGGCCGATGTCTTATAAGATACAGGAACTGCTTGACATTCACGAGCACCTGGGTTCACTCCAGTTCCTTGGTGGGATCAGTGTTGCTGGGTTCACTCCAGTTCCTTGGTGGGATCAGTGTTGCTGGGTTCACTCCAGTTCCTTGGTGGGATCAGTGTTGCTGGGTTTACTCCAGTTCCTTGGTGGGATCAGTGTTGCTGGGTTCACTCCAGTTCCTTGGTGGGATCAGTGTTGCTGGGTTCACTCCAGTTCCTTGGTGGGATCAGTGTTGCTGGGTTCACTCCAGTTCCTTGGTGGGATCAGTGTTGCTGGGTTCACTCCAGTTCCTTGGTGGGATCAGTGTTGCTGGGTTCACTCCAGTTCCTTGGTGGGATCAGTGTTGCTGGGTTCACTCCAGTT
>MJUT01063864.1:1031037-1045612 GCA_002080005.1 Gigantidas platifrons
TACAATAGAAAACTACTACACTGTCTGAATAGCTCTAAAATACAATAGAAAACTACTACACTGTCTGAATAGCTCTAAAATACAATTGAAAACTACTACACTGTCTGAATAGCTCTAAAATACAATAGAAAACTACTACACTGTCTGAATAGCTCTAAAATACAATAGAAAACTACTACACTGTCTGAATAGCTCTAAAATACAATAGAAAACTACCACACTGTCTGAATAGCTCTAAAATACAATAGAAAACTACTACACTGTCTGAATAGCTCTAAAATACAATAGAAAACTACTACGAATAGCTCTAAAATACAATAGAAAACTACTACACTGTCTGAATAGCTCTATAATACAATATAAAACTACTACACTGTCTTAATAGCTCTAAAATACAATAGAAAACTACTACACTGTCTGAATAGCTCTAAAATACAATATAAAACTACTACACTGTCTGAATAGCTCTAAAATACAATAGAAAACTACTACACTGTCTGAATAGCTCTAAAATACAATAGAAAACTACTACACTGTCTGAATAGCTCTAAAATATAATAGAAAACTACTACACTGTCTGAATAGCTCTAAAATACAATAGAAAACTACTACACTGTCTGAATAGCTCTAAAATACAATAGAAAAATCGTAGAAAGAGACCAAATTAATGCCACTAAAACACATAAATGACCACTCCTTGTCCTAGCTAAGCTTGATACAGACACTTCAATAAATGACCACTCCTTGTCCTAGCTAAACTTGATACAGAGACTTCAATAAATGCCCACTCCTTGTCCTAGCTAAGCTTGATACAGACACTTCAATAAATGACCACTCCTTGTCCTAGCTAAGCTTGATACAGAGACTTCAATAAATGACCACTCCTTGTCCTAGCTAAACTTGATACAGACACTTCAATAAATGACCACTCCTTGTCCTAGCTAAGCTTGATACAGAGACTTCAATAAAAAGTGGCAGATTTAAACTAGTTTTATAGGCCCAATCCTCTCCTCTTAGTGAAACTAGTCATTCATTTATTTGCTTCTTTTATTGAACAAAATCTGTGCATATAAAATTTTACGATTTGATATGCTATTTTATATTTCACATATCAATTATACCATGTTTTCTATAATGTAATTTTACTTATATTTTGTTACTGAATTTGTTATGTGATTCAAATTGAGATTCCAGACAAATAAAGTATTTGTATTTTACAACTATTCTTTGTTTTTACCAGGAGCCAAAAGTCCCTACAACATAGGCAAAAAGTCGATTACGACATTAGTAAGGTCATTGTAGTCTTAGGCAGCAACCATTTGATTTTCTGGGGGGGCTATGGATTTTTTTTAAATAAAAAGTTTGCTTTTGGAAAGTGGGGGAAAAAATAATTTGTTTTAGGGCAAGTAAGAAAAAAAAAGAATGTTTTAAAAATTGGACAAAAAAAATATATTGTTGTTCAGGGTAAAAAGTAAAAGTATTCGTGATATATTCCAATTTAGGCATCCCTTAATTTACATGCTCACCAAACTTGTTTTCGTCCTTATATCCATACAGATCTGCCACTATTACCGTATATGTTATATTCAGCAACATCCAATCAAAATTGATATGAAATTTCAGTGTTATTTTTTGATAGATGCGGTATAACTGGTATTGATGCATTTATAATATAATACGCAATAATAAAGCAAACACTTCAGGTTTATTAGAACAAATTAAAAATAACATACATCTTGGCATTTGACTAGATGTTAACGCACAACCAAACAAGAAAACTGAAAACAAGAAACTAAACAATAAAAAGTATGATATTAATATAAACGTTTTATAACTGTTTCCATAGGGTGCATGGAATAGGGGCGGGCATGTACGGAATAGAGTGATAGTATAATAAAGTATAATAAGATACTAGATAGACACAATACACTTTTAGCAAAAAATGGACAAGGACTCAGTTAATTATATCTGATACTGTATTTATTAATCTGTAAGGTACATGCAATTTATTATATACAAGTAGGTCTAAATACATGTACATGTAGGTCTTATTTTTTTCCAAATGTATCCAGCATTTTAACTATAGAATATTTGACTTCAGATATACTCTCACAGCTGTAACATATGGTAATCAGGGGCGGATTCAAGGGGGGGTACACCCGGCGCGCGCCCCCCCCCCCTAAAATTGGAAAAAAATATTATTTTTTTGCTTAAAATCGTTATTTGTCACACGAAATACCCCAAAATATTTCGCGCCTCGCTCCGCTCGGCAACATTATTTTTAGTGCACCCCCCTAACTGGAAATCCTGGATCCGCCCCTGGTAATGGTGGCCACTTCAACAGCTCAATAAAGATACAAAACGTCTGGCACCTATATGATGGCTTGTGCGAGTACCACATGGCAGGAAGTGGCCTTCCAAAACAACAGAAGCCAATCCCTCCGCCTTCATACAGGAAAAGCCATGCCATATATGTGAAGGATGCAGTGGTGCAGTGAAGTGAAAAAAAAATTGTCTTCAATATATGCTGAAAAAAATAATGTGTTTATGATTGGCCATGAAAAAAACAACAAGTTTTTTGTTCTAGGTACAAAAAAAATTGGATTTGGATAAAAATCCATAGCCCCCCCCAGAAAATCAAATGGTTGCTGCCTTATAAGAAACAAGCTTAGAATTGTACTTTGTTCTTTATTACCTGTATCATGCGTTCTCTATTGCCCTTTGTTCTTTATTACCTGTGTCATGCGTTCTCTATTGCCTTTTGTTCTTTATTACCTGTGTCATGCGTTCTCTATTGCCCTTTGTTCTTTATTACCTGTGTCATGCGTTCTCTATTGCCTTTTGTTCTTTATTACCTGTGTCATGCGTTCTCTATTGCCCTTTGTTCTTTATTACCTGTGTCATGCGTTCTCTATTGCCCTTTGTTCTTTATTACCTGTGTCATGCGTTCTCTATTGCATTTTGTTCTTTATTACCTGTGTCATGCGTTCTCTATTGCCCTTTGTTCTTTATTACCTGTGTCATGCGTTCTCTATTGCCCTTTGGATTTAATGGGGCCTCGGTCATTAGGACGGGATGTTCCACTGGATTCACTTTCAATTCATTACAAAACACATAATTCCAGATCTTTTCCATGTCATCCCAATTTGTAACGATACCATGATCTATAGGAAACGTTAGATCCAACACGTCACGTCTACTCTGAGCTTCCGAACCAATGTAGTATTCCTTGTCAGTTTCAAGCTGTCAAACAAAATAACAATCGTAAGATTTCATCTATTATGAAAAGAAAGTTTAAACAGTGATGGTGAACAATTCCAGCAATATCAACAAAATGAACCTCTCACCTTAACTCACTGAACGTAAATATTACACAACATATCAGTAAGAAATCTAGATCATGGCTTGGGACAGGCACATAAATGTGGCGAAGATAGGCAGGTCAATGTGATCCAAACACTCCACTCTTGATAACTGGTTCTCCAAAACAATACATTAAAAAACAAACAATAAAACAACCCATTGTATATATTCGATTCCAAGCAAGAAGACCACATACTATCAGAAAACTAAACATGGACAGTACAATAGCAGGGGTCAGTGAATTGTATTGTTCATGGTACCTACAGATGGACAAATATGTCATAAGTGATATTTTGAATCGATATCCAGATCTTGTGCAGATTTCACAATTTGGTCCGATCTCAATGTCCTATATCATATGTAGATGTCGGAATTTGGACCTATCGCGGATTGACGCTTCAGTGAGCTGGCACAATAAAAATCAAATTAAACGTGTCATTGCATCGAACATAGCTTGTTCTCGCTAATGCATGGCTGAACAATTGCTCATTTGACGTTACAACAATTACTCACTCACTCACTGTTAGTGGCAGTTAAATCAATTCACATTGGATGGTTTGAACATAGCTTATTATTACAGTTAAATCGATTCACCTTGGATGGTTTGAACATAGCTTATTGTTACTGTCTTCTGTGAACATAGCTTATTGTTGCTGTCTTCTATGAACATAGCTTATTGTTACTGTCTTCTGTGAACATAGCTTAGTGTTACTGTCTTCTGTGAACATAGCTTATTGTTACTGTCTTCTGTGAACATAGCTTATTGTTGCTGTCTTCTGTGAACATAGCTTATTGTTACTGTCTTCTGTGAACATAGCTTATTGTTACTGTCTTCTGTGAACATAGCTTATTGTTGCTGTCTTCTGTGAACATACTTAGTGTTACTGTCTTCTGTGAACATAGCTTAGTGTTACTGTCTTCTGTGAACATAGCTTAGTGTTACTGTCTTCTGTGAACATAGCTTATTGCTACTGTCTTCTGTGAACATAGCTTATTGTTGCTGTCTTCTGTGAACATAGCTTAGTGTTACTGTCTTCTGTGAACATAGCTTATTGTTACTGTCTTCTGTGAACATAGCTTATTGTTACTGTCTTATGTGAACATAGCTGATTGTTACTGTCTTATGTGAACATAGCATATTATTACTGTCTTCTGTGAACATAGCTTATTGTTACTGTCTTCTGTGAACATAGCTTATTGTTACTGTCTTCTGTGAACATAGCTTATTGTTACAGTCTTCTTTGGGTTCACGAATCCAAATAAAATATTAAATAAATAATGAAAGCTTACCTGGTTAATATTACGAGACGAGCGACCTGTTACCGTTGAGAAAATAGTTGTCGGTTCGTCGTTTCCAGCAAGTCCTGCTTTTATCTCTCCTGAACCATTGTCGACTACAAGTGTGGCAAAATCGTCAGTATAACTGTTAGACATGTTCAGTTTGATTTGTATAAAGCGTGATCATATAACTTGACTACATGGAACAACAATCCAACCATCCTGTTTGAAAATAGTTTATATCATTATCTTTAATTCTCTCCCTCTCTCTTTAAAGGGGACGAAGGGGGCCGTCGTGGTCGTGATCGTATGGTAGTGGATTTATAACTACCTATGCAATAAGTGTCTATCACCACTAACGCTGTGAGTTCGAATCCCAAACAGGCAAGGTGTATTCGATACAACATTATATGATAAAGTTTGTCAGTGACTTGAGGCAGGTCGAGGGTTTTCTCCGGGTACTCCAGTATCCTCCACCAATAAAACTGACTACCATGACATAACTGAAATATTGTTGAAAGTGGCGTTATGGGTAAAAAATAAAAATTCTATATACCTTTCAAATTTGTGAAATTTCAAAATTTTGGTCCCCTTTAGACCCCCTTTCGAAATAAAATAGCAATTTTAATGGCCCATAAATAAGTCATAGAGGTGTACACTTCACAAAAAACTACATTAAAATTGGATGAAAATTAAAAAGTTCATTTTTTTTTATTTTCCGCCTTTTAACCCCTTTTAGGCCAAAAACGATGATAGTTACATAATAATGTTATGCATATCTATGAAAAGGATTTTTATTAAGGAATACATTAATAAATCCCTTAATCTTCAAAAACCAAATGAATAATAATGTATACGCATATATATGGACACACCCTTTTGATACCTTTGGACCTCTTGTTTCTTTTGTGTACTTCTGGTCAACAATAAAAACATAACTGTGTAGGGACCATCCAATAAACATTCATACTAAGTTTAATTTGGTTCCAATTGTCCATGTGGTTTCAGGGAAGAAGATTAATATGTAAATGTTTACGGATCACGACAACGACGGACTCCAAATGATGGCAATAACTCACGTGACTCTTCAAGTCAGGTGAGCTAAAAAGTAATAAACTACATTTTTGTCATTGTTGTAGTCGATTTCACTGTACATGTTATTTTGTCACCAATAAGAGGAAGAAAAATTAAAATTTGATACTCTTACATTTCATGGGCACTTCATATCCTAATAAATGAATAGATATATACATAATAATGTTCAAATTGGCTTTCCATAGTCATAATCTTAATTGTTGTGTGAAACACACAAATAATTCATTTTCAGGATGATGCCTAATTAATATTCTTTTCAAACTGGAATGTGTCTGATTGTAGGTCTCTTGATTTGAGTGGAATTAAAAGCACTGTGCAATAATGGTCTTCAATGTGGTTTTAATATTTACGGAAGTAAAAAAGGGGGGTATCCATCTGTAACCGTAGTACGAGTCTTTGGTTTTTGCATAATTTCCTAGGTTCCTATCGATAAAATGAAATGACAGGTAGAAGATGAAGCGACTATTTTAATAAATTACTTCAGTAAAGTAATTGCATACCTTTCCAATGAAAACTTTCACATTCTTGGTGTTTACTGAGTCATTCAACATGTAAATACTGCATGTATGGAACGGCATGAGTGTCACAAATATACTTATATCTATATTAGTGATTAATGTGTAGTAGAGATATAAACTCTCAAGTTTTTATACCCAATGATTATCA
This sequence comes from Gigantidas platifrons, assembly GCA_002080005.1. NCBI lineage: Eukaryota > Metazoa > Mollusca > Bivalvia > Mytilida > Modiolidae > Gigantidas > Gigantidas platifrons. The sequence continues at coordinate 1,037,440 of MJUT01063864.1, forward strand.
AACCAGTTTACTCCATAGTTACCTAGGTAATCGTAGCTTTATAATCAAGTATTAGGGATCTTTTTGTGTTGATAGAACTACGGATCTGATAAATTACGCCATACGACCTCAACTTGAGTAGCGCATCTGATTACCGTCTAACGGTCGGGATGTATACCCCTATGAGCCTGGGGGCAAAGAGGGACATGCCCTCCACTTTATTGGCCAACATTTAGAAAACAAATGAATTTTTAGCATGGAAGTGTTATTAATAAATCAAGAGGTAAATAGTATGTTTTAACCAAGATAATCCCTTTTTATTTTTTTGTTGTTGCTTTTGTTTTTTGTTTTTGCTTGTCAGCTGTTAAAGTCCCCCCACATTCCCTTCCTCTCCTGAAGTTGCTCCCCTCTTTCAAGTCAACTTACAATGTTGCCTATCCCACTTTCCATTTCATTTACACAGCTTGCGAACCGGGCCCACTAATTTTCAGATTCCCTAAAAAATCTTGCCTCTAGTAACTGATTTAAATCTAGAACCTTGAGCCAATGTGTAGCTGAAATACTGTTGCAAAGTTGACGTTAAACACCAGTCAATATAATATTCCGTAGATAAGTAATTACCTTAGCTTGTATCATAATATTAAGAACAATCCACAGATCATTCATGAAAAGTTTCATATCAAATCGTTTACAGCGTTTTTTGTAGACTAGTCATAAAGAAACGAAAGTATGTATCTTTATTGGAGGAACAACCATGCACATTTTCTGTAATTTTAGTTCAAACGACGGGTGCCACTAGTGGAGCAGGAACTGCTTACCTTTCTGGAGCATCCGAGTGCACCTTCGATTTTTAGTTGGGTTCGTGTTATGCTCTATCTTGAGTTTTCTTGTTGTAGGTCATTGTTTGTCCTTTTGTCCGTTTTATTTAGTCTGTCCTTCGATTTACGGCTTCTGATCACCCTTTCTGCATCTTCAAACTTTTTGTTTACAAATTATTTAATTTCTGCATTACATGTTACAGATATTGTGAGCGAATGATTGTAGTTTAATGACAAGTGAACAATAATTAATTTTACAAAATTTCGAGACACTTTTTTGACGAGATGATGTCAATTTTATTCTAATTTCTAGACCAACACGCGTACGTAGAGTTGGATTTTTAAAAGTGCTTGGTCACTGAAATAACAGTAAGCCCATCGGAACCGATCTAACACTGTAAGTCATATTAGAGTAATTTTTAATTAGATAATGCGCTATATAAATACTGTAAATAATAATAATAATAACACACTCCGAGTTGGAGAACGCTGACCAATACATCACCGAGGCCAATGTCAGTGAAAATACTGTAACGTAAATATCAACATAACTCATCTCATTAAAACCAAATTCAAAAAAGGTCAAAAGAAAAATTTGAAAATACCAAAGGGATAATCTGGAGCCGAACATCGAAGAAAGGCAGACAATACAATTACCAAAAGAAAAAGTACAAGGGGATAAACAATTATCTGCAAAGAGCTACACAGAAAAGTAAAGATCGAGCAACACGATCTCAACAAAAAAAAACCGGGTGTGAACTCAGGTGCTCCGGAAGGGTTTTTCATGTTCCACCCGTCAGTGACGATAAACAGAATTTTCCGAACCAATCAAAAAGGGCCATCTAATGATCACTTATGTACCATTTAGATTCCATAAGTTATGTCGTATCCGAAAAGGTCAATCAACATTTTTCCACACACCTCAGTGTACACGTGGTAAAGCTATATACCCGGTAGTCCTCTTTGATTTCATATTGAAACAAAAAAATGTTATTAGTCCTATGCTATGGTACCACAGATTTTACGATAGTGTATTAATGTGCTATTTCAAACAATTATCGTCGCCTATTTTTATATTCAACCACCACGGTACCATAGACGCCCCGATATATATTTTATACTGACTATATCCAACGGAAAATTTCATTTCAAATGGTTTATTTCGGACAGGGAAATGTTTAAAACATTTCCTTAAGAGTTCCATATTAAATCTGCTCCCTCATGTATTGCCATCCACATAAACATTAGAAGGATGCTTTGTAAATGTGCACTAAATGGTTTATTTGTGTTCAAACATTCATGTAGAGTGAATAAGAGTGTAAATAACTGTAAAAAAAGTTTTAGGTGAAGGGCGTCTGTACAGTCTGCGAAAATATTTTTAGCATTCATAGATTTTTAATGAGCTTTTTTTTTTTTTAAAGTTGAATCCCAAAGGAAGTGCTCCTAAGAGAGGAGGAAGATACCAGTAACTAGTAGCTATAAGTAATCTTAGCCGATTTTAGCCATCATGTTATTTAAGTCCTTGGGCAATCTTGAGCCAAAAGATTTTTAACAGGTCTTTTGGTTCTGAACATACCTGATTAAGGCTATCCCAGAAATGCATTGTGTACACTAAATTAGATATCTACGTTTTTATTTCAGTTTGGGTTCAATAAAATTTGCAATTTCGGTGCTATTTATATATACCATTTCCCTACAAGATCCTATTTTTAAACTATAGATCATGTGATATGGTCATCTTGCATTTCAAAATACCCTGTATAAAACTTATTTCAATGCCAGTTTCCAAAACTGTGGACTCAATAGGAACACTTAAACAGTTCCCTTTGGCCATTAAAGTCCAACAACTGCCAAGTCAATCTTTTACAAGTCCTATGACCACTTAAAATTGACAGATAGAAACAATAACATGCTATAACTCACCCAAGATTTTTCTTCTGTACATGTTAATAGTGAGAGAAACTGCTTGCACAAGAAATACCTTTTGTACAGGGATTTGGAAGGCCACGTGCCATGCACAATTGGTGCTTCCAAGTTGAATGTGGCGCTTTGAGATCCGTTATCTATGCGCCCTGTAAATTCTGATTACAGAAATGTCCGCGGGGCCATAATTCAGTCTCTCGGTTATTAAGGACGGAAAATACTTATTATACATATACATATGACAATGTTTTTAGGTTTTTTCTATCTAGGTATTTCACATTTAGTTTTTATTTACAATAGCAACATGTCATGTTTTAAATATACAAATGTATACAATGTATTTAGCTGTTCAATATTATTATGCAGTCTGGCATTCCAAATCCAGTACTAAAGTACAAACTACAAATGAATAGGGTTGAGTTCATTAATTAATAACAGCATGCTTAATCTATTAGTTCATGCATGTAAATGGATACATGCAGTACTCATTGCACCGTACTAATATATCCATGTGGATATATTTTGTACTATAGTAATCATGTATCCATGTGGGGATACATGTACATTTTGACTTTAGTTCAACAGTACAAATAACATATGCATGCTAAATGATATAGTACTATATGACATTTTGCATGCAATTACAAATAGGTATCCATGGTAGGATACAACATGTTTTTTGTTAAACGGAAGTAGTACTACATTTTGTACCTATGATAAAATACAGGTTACACATTTAATATCAGAGTAGATGAATTGGCAAAAATCTGTATCCATGTTTGGATATATTCAGTATGCGGGATGAAATATAAATTCACGGTACAATAGGTATATTATTATATCAGAAGTATCCATGACAGGATACAATATTGATACATCATTTAAAGGTTTCAACAATTAATGAATGTTATATTCAAGATGGAATATACATATTCATTGACAAATACAAGTAGTATATAATTTAGTTCCATGATGGGATACAAGATGTTGTAATGTCAACATACATGTACATGTATGCTATATGCAAGGATGCAAGGGACATGCCACTCAATATCAAATTCAATACTTGTATTACAAGTATTTCAGGTACCATACAAAGTAAAACATGCAAAACTCAAAATATATTATAAGTCAATAAACAAATCATGTTGATTTCCTATACTTACATGTACTTTTGTACTTGTAGAGTGATGTCGGCTCCACCCCGAAAGTCGAGGCGCATTGCAGCTCGGAGACCTCCACAAACAAATGCACCCATGACAGATCAGGGTCAAACTACAGAAACAAATGCTAGCTCCACATGTACATCAGAACTAATTAAATCTCAAATTAATGCAGCAATACCTGACATTACAAATTCAGTTGTAGCAGCATTGTCTACACATGGATTTATATTTCCGGGCGACAGTATATCAGACAGGCAACAGCCAACACAGGCTCACATTATTCACCTTTCATGTAGCACCAGTTCAGCAGCAACTACTACATTGAACAATAGCACACCATCTCAGTCCATAATTGATAGAGATATCTATACCGCTCCTGTTTTCTCACAGGCACTATTCACAAATAACACCGCAATGAATGCAGTTAATTCAATATCGGTACCCACATTATCAACAGTGATGTCTCCATCTGTGTATCAGCTACCCAGTTTAAATAGTCAGCTGTACCCATTACCTGCTACACACAGTTCACAACAAATAGCAGGATCTGATCTACCCTCTCACTCAACATCATTCACTGTACCATCGAATGACATACTAGGACCATCCAACAACATACAACAAACTCATGCTCCTCCAGGACTATTTCACCAGCCTGTTTTGGCTAGTGGCAGTGCCTTGCATCCAACATTTTCACAAGGAACATTGCATGATATATTTTAAGGTACCTGTTTTACTAACACTAACCCATATAATTATACTAGACAAAGTATTTCAAAACCACTGGCGTTGGGAATAAGCCCAAAGATAAAAGCACAAATATGGTCACATGAATACATTGATTTAGGTTGTTTGATTAATACAAGGTTTGCCAAACACCGTTATTCAATGGTGGAACCACCAGAAGGGGGTGTTGCTCTAGAAAAACAAAACCCTCCAGCTTATAGGTTTGAATCTGTGGCACACTGGCTTTCAGCTTTCCATATTTTTGTTAGCATATATTGTGAAAAATATCCCCATGAAGTAGGACCTTTAATGAAATATGCGCACACAATCCAAAATTTGGCAAGACGTTCTTGCGATCCAGCAGCATTTATATATGATCAAACCTTTCGTCGTTGGCGGGAAACTGCTTGGGTACATTTGCCATGGGACCAAGTTAATTCAGAACTACACAATGATGCTATGCATTTAGGCCTACAAATTAAACTGAACCAGAATGGCAGGTCAAATAAATATGGTACAAAGACATTTCCAAAATTGCCCTTTCCCAACAGACCCCCAAATGAAGGGGGTAATAAACCAAAAAATGCATATTGCTACAGCTTCAACAATAACAAGGGCAAATGTGAACGAGGACAAAATTGTCTCTTCCCGCACGTGTGTGAAAAATGTGGCGGCCCACATCATCGACAAATATGTCCAAGAGAGCAACGACCAGGGTCTATGTCCAAATCAAATACCACAAGTAAACATTTCGCAAAACCTGCTACAAGAAACATCAATTCTAAATAAACTCAACATAATAGTACAGTTGTTACTCCTATAAAGGTGGAGAAATTTGAACACTGGTTACAAGGATATAATGAAAAGGAAAAAGACTTTCTCCCAACAGGTTTCAAATTTAGTTTTAATATCCCATATGTAGGTAAAGGGGAATACAGATACAGTAAAAATTGAAATCGGCCAATGAGAATCCTGATATTTTAAGGGAAAACATTTTCAGAGGTTAAGGCGGGACGGGTAGATGCTCCATTTGATGTTCTCCCATTTTCTAACCTACAAATATCCCCTTTAGGTTTAGTTCCGAAAAAGAAAATAGGTGACTGATATCGCGTTATTCACCACTTATCTTACCCTGATCAGCTGTCGGTAAATGATGGCATTCCCCAAGACATGTGTACAGTTCAGTACCAAACTATAGACGATGCAGTATCTTTACTAACATTTCATGAAAAGGGAAGTCTGATGTCAAAAGCAGATTTGGAAAACAGTTACCGTTTGGTACCCATAAATGAAAAAGATCACGAACTCCTAGGTTTTACAGTTGATGGAAAATTTTATTATGATAAAACTTTACCTATGGGTTTGAGTTACTCATGCAACTTGTTTGAGAAATTCAGTACTTCCATTCATTGGCTGGTTGATCATAAGCTTAAAAGCGCAGGATGTGTACATGTATTAGATGATTTTTTATTTGTGGGTCCACCAAATACAGATTTATGCCACCAAACTTTGTTTTAAACATGGCACAAGACATTGGCATCCCTATTAAAGTTGAAAAGACTGTATTTCCTACAACAAAAATCATGTTCTTAGGTTTAGAACTTGATTCTATAGAAATGGAAATCAGATTGCCTGATGACAAACTTTGCAAGTTAAGGGACAAATTGAAATATTTCCAAAACAAGAAAAAATGTAACTTGCAGGAATTACAGTCTTTGATAGGGCTTCTCAACTTTGCATGTGCAGTAGAGTCGGCCAGGAAGGGTCTTTCTTAGACGCATTATTGATCTCACATTGGGTCTAAAGTGTCCGACACATAGGAGACGGCTAACTAAGGAAGCAAGAGCAGATTTATCAGCATGGTCATTGTTCATTGAAAGTTTCAATGGGAAATCTTTGTTCTTGAATGACCAGTGGATGAATTCAGAACAACTTTGTCTGTACACAGATGCAAGCAATTTGGGCCTTGGGGGTGTTTTTGGAAACAAATGGTTTGCTGAACGATGGCCAGTTAACTGGTTACAATACCATATTACTATTCGAGAACTTTTTCCTATTGTTTTAGCAATCCATTTGTGGGGCAGAAATTTACAAAACAAATGTGTTCAATTTCACACGGACAATATGGCAGTGGTTTATATCATCAATAAGCAAACTTCAAAAGACCCAACTATTATGAAATTTGTCAGACAGTTTGTTTTACTTATTCTGAAATATAACATCATGTTTAAAGCCCTCCACATCGAAGGCGCTAAAAATAAGGCAGCTGACCAACTTTCTCGTTTTCAGATTCGTCAGTTCAGGACAGATTTCCCGTTCATGAACTCAACACCAGAACTGGTGAGTCCGGATCTGCTGGAAATTTGAAAGGTGTGGCATCTAGACTGCTGCAGGAAGCGCTAACTAAATCATCAAGAGATTCATATAATCGCATTTACCATAATTATGAGCAATTTTCAAAATTCTATTTTCCAAATCAGCAAATCCTTCCCGCAACTTTAGAATCTCTTACCATGTTCATAGCTCACTGTTTTGAAAAAAAATTATGCCGCGGCAACAGTCTCTACATACATATCGGCACTCAGTTACATACACAAACTTTTAGGTTTGCAAGATAACACACAACATTTCATTGTCAACAAAACTTTAAATGGATTTCAAAAACTACGGACTTCCAACGATAACCGCTTACCTATTACCCCTTCAATTTTAAAAGGATTGATCAATTCCTTACCTCATACATGTACTTCCCTTTTTATGTCCAAACTACTAAAAGCCATGTATCTTCTGGCATTTCATGCGTTTTTACGAGTTGGCGAAATAACTGGACAACTTCCACCTAAGGGTAATAATTTACAGTTGAGCAACATCAAGTTTACATTCGACAATTCTCAGTTACCAGTTGCCATTGAAATTCGAATGAGTCAGTTCAAACACAGTTCTGGAAAACATATCCCGGTATTGCTTGTACAACAGAACACTTCCCAAAACGACCTTTGTCCAGTTAAAGCTTTATGGGAGTATCTCAAACTTCGTATGACTAATATGAGTTCACCTCAACCCCTAATTTCATTAATGGACGACTTGCCTTTATCTAGACAATTTTTTACAAGTCAACTTCGTTTATCCCTCTCTTACCTTGGTTTAGTTGGAAAAATTATAAGTAATAGTTTCCGGATAGGGGCTGCAACCACAGCAGCAAGCATGAATATTCCAGAAGATAAAATTCAACAAATGGGACGCTGGCATTCAAAAATATGTGAGAATTCCCACTTTGAACATATAGCTTTCATGGGGACAAGGGCTTCTGAAAGCATCTTGAATTTTTCATGAAGTACAAAGTTGTAAAATCGGTGTGCCACAGGTGCCAGGAACATCTCTTCAAATGCAACATGTGGACAAGGGCTTCTGTTGCATTTAATTTTGTTTGTGAACAGTCTATGTTTTTATACTTAATTTTCGTATATATATATATATACAAACTGTATACATGTATGTAGTTGTTTGTGCATTTCGACAGTTATTTGACTGTGTTTTGGTGTTTCCTGTTGGGAACAAAAA
>MJUT01063864.1:1061339-1080828 GCA_002080005.1 Gigantidas platifrons
ATCAATATTGTAAAACAAAATGTCACTTGAAAAAGAGAGATTGTTGTCTGAAAATGTTTGGTTCCATAGATGTTTGCCTGCTTTCAGCTTCTTTGTATCATCAGAATAGCATTTGCTTTTATATAGATAAAAACAATACCATTAAGTTGTGACATAGATTATTTTGTCTGTTCTGTGATATTTTAACACTCGTCAGTTGGAATTTTGAGACTAATCCACTTTTAAGTCGGTTTTATTTTAAACGTTTGGTCGCAAAGAACCAATCAAGCATAATTTTCAGGGAGATGAAACAAAATCTAGCATAACTGGGGCACTTAAAATCCGATGACATTGAATTTCACGGTTATGTGAAAATGAGGGATGGATGAATTAGTGGGATCAGTTTGAAAAAGTTCACAATATTTACACAAATATTAACCTGATATGATTTAATACAACTATAATGAGGATAACCAGGGAAAACTTTGCTCATACGTGAGTGAACTAAACCTTCTCATATCCTGCTTAACGAGTGTTGGATGATTTTCATCCAACTCTGAATTTTTAACGTTATTTGTGCTGTCTGTAATAAAAGATAAGAGTAGCAACACTGAGTCAGTATCCTCGCCGTGAGTTTGACATCGAGTCAACTTCAGAAACGCTGATTTCATCATCATTTTCCTTGAGTTTCTTCTTTTCGTTGTCTCGAAAAAAGAATCAATTGACTGTGTTTGTTTTGCCTCTTTAGGCTTTCTTTTTATTCAGGTAATATTTACTGTTGTGACACATGTTTATGTCAAAAAAGAACGACGATCGAGTGTAGAGAAAAAGCTTACAGATGACCGGATATGTAATCGCGTAATATAAAAAAACGTTTCCGGAAACGGTTACTAAATCCGGATTTTTACCGACAATAACTCCAATCAGTTTGGGAATTATCTGACTGATTTTGGGAAAATTGGACCCTATTTTTCATTGGGAATGCGGCCGAAATTCGGCAGTAAAATAAGGGGAGCAAAAACCCTGCAAACGGTCCATTTTTTACCGTGTCCAGCAACTTTCGCCAATTTCTCTCCAGAGGAAAATAACTGACAAACATCATCACTGAACTATTACATGTTCAGTGATAGTAATTGTTGTTTTATGCCAAATCAACAATTGTTCAGCATTATCATGGCAAGATTAAGTTACATTTCCATGAGATGGTGTCTGCTTTGCAGTAGACATATACAATGAGTTGGATAGCATAGTGCTATCTCACTGTATCAACATTTCACCTACTTCTTTTTTTACGTCAAACTAATTACATTTTTTTTTTTAGATTGTTGTAATCTTGACACTGAAAACAATTTATTTGACTTTTATCTTTTGGGTTAGGGTTATGGTGATTAACAGTCACTTTCAACAATATTCCAGTTATATTGTGGCAGTCAGTTTGATTGGTGGAGGAAACCTGAGTACTCAGAGAAAACCACTGACCTGTCGCAAGTCACTGACAAACTTCATTAAATAATGTTGTATCGAGTACACTTGGACATGAGCGAGATTCAAACTCACAAATTTAGTGGTGATAGGCACTGATTGTATAGGTAGTTGTAAATCCAACTACCATATCATGACCAAGTCCAAAACAGCCCGTTATCTTTTGGAATTAAATTTACATTTTTACAAATAAATCAATGATACTACCTACCCCTTTACTGACAGGTGATCCTTCGTAGGTCTCGTAGGGGCCCAATTTCTCTGCCAACTCACAACTCGCTTCTAGAGCAGCATAATACATAGTGTCAAATATTTCTCTGTTTAATCTTTGGGCCTCCTCACTCTCAAATGGGAATCTCATCAAAATGAAGGCATCAGCAAGTCCTTGGACTCCAATACCAATAGGTCTGTGTCGCATGTTGGACCTTTTAGCCTAAAAATATAATCTCTCAATCAGACAATGAAAATTAATTTGAAAGTTTACAAGATTAAAAAAAAAATTACAAAGGAGACAGATTAGAACAAGACATAATTGGATTGTTTATGGTGTTTAATGCCAGCTTAAACAATATTTCAGTTACATCGCGGCGGTCAGTTTTATTGGTGGAGGAAACCGGAGTATCAAGAGAAAACTACCGAACTGACTGACAAGCATTATCACATAATGTCAAGGATTGTTTACGAATCCTCCAATATGTAATTTTAGTGTAATAGTGTAGCCTGTTTCTTTAAATAAAAAATATGTTTAAAGTAAAAAAAAAAAACCCAGAAAACTAGTAATAAAAGTATGCTTATTGAATGTTTAAATGAAAAAAAAAGTTCCTTTTCTTGTCAACTTACTTGAAATAACTTTTGCTGTTGGTCTTATATAACATGAAGATATCTTGTTTAAGTATAAATACCCTAACATAGACATGATGTATTCATTGTATTAATTGGCATTCAATACTACAAATCTTTATTTCATGGGAATTTACACAATATAGTCAAATACATATCTGCATCCTAAATGGTTGGTTAGGTTATGGTGTACAACACTTTCAACAATATTTCAGCTATATCATGGTGGTCAGTTTTCTCTGGTCGTCTCAAAACGTAAAATAGACATTTGATAATCTTACAACTGCGTTCATATTTGATAATTTTTTTTTGTTACATTCAAAATTGCCTCCAGACAAAAAAAAAGTACTTTATGTATGCTACATTGAATAGTTTATGATTTGTCAAAAATCAGTAGTAAAACTCCTGTTTTTATCCTTCAATCCAACATAAATAGAGGCTCAGCACTGAGCTGAGCCTGTGTCGCTCACCTTGCATTCTGCTCTGAAGAAACTTAATACAGAACATTCCATAGCCTATAGGACCTGAGCTATAAGGCATTTAAGTTGCATAGTCACCCTGATCATAATTATATATGGCTTAGGGGTGGGGATCTCAACTATTAAAAAGTTCACCTCAGGTAGGGATGGGGTATGACCCCCGGGACATGAGCTATCAGGAATTTAATTTGCCTAGTCATCCTGATCATAAATATATATGGCATAGGGGGGGGATCTCAACCATTAAAAAGTTCACTTCAGGTAGGGGTGGGGTATGACCCCCGGGCCTTGAGCTACAAGGCATTTAATTTGCTTAGTCACACTGATCATAAATATATATGGTTTAGGGGTTGGGATCTCAACCATTAAAAAGTTCACTTCAAGTAGGGGGTGGGGTATGACCCCTGGGGCCTGAGCTATAAGGCATTTAATTTGCCTAGTCACCCTGACCATAAATATATATATGGTTTAGGGGTGGTGATCTCAACCATTAAAAAGTTCACTTCAGGTAGGGGGTCAGGTATGACCCCAGAGGCTCGAGCTATAAGGCATTTAATTTGCCTAGTCACCCTGATTATAAATATATATGGTTTAGGAGTGGGGATCTCAACTATTAAAAAGTTCACTTCAGGTATGGGGTGGGGTATGACCCCCCGGGGCATGAGCAACAAAATGTACAAGGCATTTAATTTGCCTAGTCACCCTGATTATAAATATATATGGTTTAGGGGTGGGGATCTCAACCATTAAAAAGTTCCCTTCAGGTAGTGGGTGGGGTATGACCCCGGGGCCTGAGCTATAATGCATTTAATTTGCGTGTTTATCTACAGTCATAATGGCGGACGGAACAATTATGTCACATAGCGGCGGCGTGCAGTACTAAGGGGGATAATTTGAAAACCCCGTCTATACTAAACAAATGTTAATATTTAAATTAGAGTTATCTCTCTTTCCACAGAAAAACAGATTTTTTAGATTTAGCATACAATCATAAACATGAATTGCCTGTGGCTGCTATGTTTGTTAATGGATCGGGACGAAATGAGCAATCTTTATAGAGGACTTTCCATAGATGCTTCCTACCAAGTTTCAATTCATTTGGATCAGTAGTTTCAGAGGAGAAGATTTTTAAAAATAGGCCAATCAGAAACAAGAATCGCCTGTGGCGGCCATGTTTGTTAATGGATCGGTACGAAATGAGCAATCATTATAGAGGATCTTCCATAGATGCCTCCTACCTAGTTTCAATTCATTTGGCTAAGGGGTTTCAGAAGTGAAGATTAAAATGTGAAAAGTTAATGGACGACAGACGACGGACGCCAAGTGATGGCAAAAGCTCACATTGCCTTTGGCAAGGTGAGCTAAAAAAGAAAAGAAAAAAAAGACAAGATTATTTTCTTTATAAAAGGTTTTAACAATTTATTAAATTGTATTAAATACAAACCTCTGGTACGGGGTAATAGTTAATCTCTATTATCTTGTTCAGATTCCGTACTATAACTTTGGTCACTTGCTTCAGTTTCTCAAAGTCAAAGGTTTTGTCTTGTTTAACATACATATTTAATGCAATGGAGGCCAAGTTACAGACAGCCACCTAAAACAAAATGTTAGATAAGCATAAAAATATATAGTGAAATAAACTAATTTGTTCAGTTTACACAGGTGTTTGGCTTTTTTACACAGGTTCAAATTACATAGACATTTAGTAGATGGGACTGTAAAGTCTGTCTGGTTTAGGCAGGTTGCCAGTTTACTCAGGGTTCAGTAGATGGGGCTGTAAAGTCTGTCAGGTTTAGGCAGGTTGTCGGTTTACTCAGGGTTCAGTAGATGGGGCTGTAAAGTCTGTCAGGTTTAGGCAGGTTGTCGGTTTACTCAGGGTTCAGTAGATGGGACTGTAAAGTCTCTGGTTTAGGCAGGTTGCCAGTTTACTCAGGGTTCAGTAGATGGGGCTGTAAAGTCTGTCAGGTTTAGGCAGGTTTTCGGTTTACTCAGGGTTCAGTAGATGGGGCTGTAAAGTCTGTCAGGTTTAGGCAGGTTGTTGGTTTACTCAGGGTTCAGTAGATGGGGCTGTAAAGTCTGTCAGGTTTAGGCAGGTTGTCGGTTTACTCAGGGTTCAGTAGATGGGGCTGTAAAGTCTGTCAGGTTTAGGCAGGTTGTCGGTTTACTCAGGGTTCAGTAGATGGGGCTGTAAAGTCTGTCTGGTTTAGGCAGGTTTTCGGTTTAGTCAGATTTCACTGTACAATCAAATACCTGATTATCAGTTTATTTGAGTCATTTATGTTAACCCTTTTGCTGCTGAACAACAGCAAACTAAATATGAAAAGCTTTCTGAAGATGAAAATATGCAGAGATTGTTGTTTAAAGGCATATTGTCTACCAAAATCAAATTTTTTTCATACCCAAAATTATTGTCGTTTTCAGTACTGACCTTCATAAAATGAAGATTAAACACCGAATTATTGGCGAATACGCTACGAAACGTTGTTTTTTCGATTTAAAAAAGCTGGCCATCGTTACTGGAAGCTAATTAATTATGCACTGACTTTAGCGAGGCCAAATCTATTTTTATGCCAGTAGCCTGGATGCTGCAGCATGGATGTTTGTTTACCTCGCAAATACGGCCGTTTTATGCTACTCATTGACAATAATTTGCTGTTGCCAGGTGCAAAATTACATATATTGAATAATATCTACCGAAAATGATCATAGGCATCATCATAAATTCATAAAATATGAAAAATGATTGAGAAAAGAAGGCAACATGCTCGGCTTACATATCAAATAAAATTTTTGCCACTTCAGCGCGAGTTTGGACGCATAGCACTTCCTTCAGTTCGTTAACGGTCCAACTGATCCCCTACATATATCCTGCATTTGTTCTATTTGAAAGATACTGCACTTCTATTCCTCTTTCTCTCTGAATACATCAAAGTCCGCTTTCTCCTACGAGTTGACACTTTCTCTTCCGGCATGTTGTTTATAAACAGTGGGCATGCTCAAGACGGGTTCACATAGAAGGTCATATGAATAGAGGCAGGTTTAAATTTTTTTAATTGAATTCTTGTTATCATGGACAAAAATTCCGATAACGATAGTTTTGGGTGTTTTTTTTGTCAAAAAAAGAACACAAATCGTATCTTTTGCAGCATAACTGTTTAATGATAGCTTAAATAAATCATTTATGGACAGTTAAAAATTTTCAACAAAATCAAAGACAATATGCATGCCAAATGAGCAATTTTTCAGCTATATCATGAAAAGAACTCTTCATCATTTTGATGAACTGACGATGTCCACTTTGCACTATACCAATACACCGATTTTGGTTTTTTTTAGTGCTAGGTCACTGAAACAACAGTCAGCGGGTAGACACTGACATGTTGCTCCACTTTATGACACATTATTCTGAATCCGCGCCAATCAGTCTTTACTCTTACTCCTTAGTGCTGCGTGCTTAGCGCAGAAGCAACAAATATATTTTATAGTCTTTAGTCTGACCCGAACACACGACCTACTGCAGTCAATGTGAGCATGCTAACCATTACACCATCGATGTGGTTGAAAATATGTATAAAAAGGAAAGCAGTACACCACATCTTACTGGTTCTTAAATCATGGGTCAGGGTTAGGATTATGGTGCTTAACTTTCAACAATATTTCAGTTATATCGTGGCAGTCAGTTTTATTGGTGAAAACCACTGACAAACTCTTAAATCATTACCTCATCTTTACTGCTATATTCTACAATCTCTGTACACAGGTTACTACATTTAATGGTTCCCAGATTTTGTTGATTTGACTTGCGGTTACAGTGATCTTTGTATAACATGTAAGGAGTACCAGTTTCTGTTTGTGATTCAATAATGGCGTACCATAACTGTTGAGCTTTAATTGTTTTACGTCCGCGCTTCTCTTTTTCATATCTATAAAAATGGTACAGAAATAAAATGGTTAACTACTTTTTAAATCAAGCTATATCAGACCCAAAATAAAATAGTCTTTGATTGCTGTTTACTTACACACCAACAACCTTTGCTATTCAAATTGCATTTATTTAATTAAAAAAAAAGGTTAGCACAAGTTTTACCACATTTTTTTTTTTTTTTTTTTTTTTATATAATTATTCTCATCAGTGACGGAAAAAAATGAATAAGGGTTTAATATTATCATGTTTTAGATTTTTTTTTAATAAAAGTGTTTCAACCGCTAACATAAGGAATTCCAGAAAAAACTTGTAAGAAGTACCTAATTAACAACTCAATCTTTATCATTGTAAATATAAACCATTCAAATAAGGAATTTCAGAAAAACTCATATGAAAATCAATTTTAATTACATATTGAATTTGTTAATTTAAAAAATAAATCATAAATAATAGATATACAATTCCAGAATGGGGATCCAGAAACAAGCTGAAAGATCATGTTCTTCATCTGTCTCCAAATTGAATTTATTGAACTATTTTTTTAACAACAACCATTTTAATCAATTGATTGCTTTCCAATCCTTTACTCAAAGAATACTGCATATCACTAACAAACCTTGTCTAGAAAAAACATTTTCTTCAAAAGTTTCAATAACTTTTTTATATACCCTTTAAAATTTGAGCCCCAGATAACAGTCCTCACGATGAGCACCTGTTCTTTGTACCAACAACAGTAAATCTTTGTTTGGACCTATACATTTTTCAGCTTTTGTTTACAACTATATAAAAACAAGATGAACTGTGAGCTAATGCTCACTTATAATACCCTCACATATATGTTCAATGTGTATAAAAACCAACTAAGTCGGCAAACGGGAAGTAGGAATCTGACAGGTCCAAAAACGCTTCCCACAATATGGCATACCTATATGAAGCTTGTGACCAAATATCAGATTTCTGCCATCAATAGTTGCTGAGAAAAATACAATGAAAAATACCTTGGACGGTAGGACAGAGGTAAAAACAGTATATCCCCCTCCGGTGGAGTGGGGGTATAATAAATTCAAGAATTTGATAAGACTAGTAAATTCAAATTTTCATTGCGAGCACTGAAATAATTCATAAAGCAATCATAATTACTTTGTGTACAGCTTCTCAAATTCCTCTCCCCAGCAGTCTGCCAGTCCAGGACATTCATGTGGGCACAGCAAGGTCCACTCTCCATTGCTCTCTACACGTTTCATGAACAAGTCTGGAATCCACATAGCATAGAACAGATCCCTGGCTCTAGATTCTTCTTTACCTGTGTTTTTCTTGCAGTCTAAGAAATCAAATATATCAGCATGCCATGGTTCCAGGTACATAGCAAAAGCCCCTGGTCTCTACAAAAAATTAAATATTCTATTATCTAACAAAATTTCCACCAGGAACAGAAGTCTGCTACAAAAAATAAAATATATAAGGGCATGCAAAATTAATTACTTGGTTCTCAGGCCCTTTTTTGTCAAAATTGATGAGGGAGGGCAGCATTTTTTTTTTATCCTTTTACTGCTGTAAAAAGTGATGAGGGAGGCATTTTTTTCTTATTTTTTTTGTGTGAAAAATATGGCAATGTATAAATCTTTTCATTACTTTATCGAAAATTTCAATTTTATTTCTTCCGATGGTGGCAGAAACATCAAAAGTGGTTAATTTTTATGGAAACGTCCAATCCGCTGCAGGGTTCGAAATTAACGATTGTCCGCTAGTCCGAGACTAGTAATTTAGTTAAATTGTTTTCCAAAATTCAAGCACAAATTTGACATTGACAAAATATAATTTCATTTATAAAATATTTATGGCGTCTCTCTTCATGTCCATCTGCAAATCGCCGCGATTGGGAAAAGAAGAATAATGACAATATTTGCTAAAATATATCGTTTTAAATAAACGAATTTTGTAATAAAGTACGGAAAATGATTATTAAATCCGGATTTTCAAATAAATAACACTTAATGTCTTAAAACGTAGATTATGGTTTCTTCTCTTCATGTCGATCTGCAAATCGCGGCGATTGGGAAAAGAAAAACAATGATAATATTTGCTAAAATATATCGTTTTAAATATTTTGTTGTTGTAATAAAATACTGAAAATGATTATAAAATGCAGATTTTCATGTAGGTAACAATTAAAACTATGTAAAATTGATGTATTGATAAATGTGTTTATTGATCCAAACTGTTTAAATAACAAATTTGGGTTTTGCTAATCATTGAATGCCTAAACTGTGAAATCATTGTCCTGTGTTCTTTGGTAGCTATCTCATTGGCAATCATCAAATTTCATTATTTTCACATTTGAAGGAAAAAAACACCCTCAAAACTGTCTTTTTGAGAAAGACATTTTCACTCCAAAAAACTCTCAGATTGCAGGCTTTTGCATCTAGATTTTCAACATTTATCGGGGGGGCACACCCCCAGACCCCCTTAGCCAACTCGCATCCTGAAGGGTGCTCGCCGCATCTACAGGACTAGTTGGGATTTCTAAGGACTAGTGATTGATATCTTCTACTAGCCCTTTGGGCTAGTAACTACAAAAGTTAATTTCTAACCCTGCGCTGGTCCCAACATACCATTTTTTTTTTTTATCTCCGTAATCAATTCCAATAAGGTACAAGCTTCGGAGAAGCTGGCAAACATTTGTGCCGAATTTGCACAGAAACAATTGACATTTTGTCTAAATGTCAAACGGAAACACGTTTTTTATTTATACATTGTCATAGCGATGCTTTAAATCTCATTTAAGCATGATGCGTTTTAAAGCGTTTCACCGACCACGCGATATAAGAGAAAAAACGGATGTGGTTGTTTTTTCCGTACGGACAGCGCTACTGCATTTAATTTTTTTTTTTTTGTGTTTTAACGCCACTATCAACAATATTTCAGCTATATCATGGCGACCAGTTTTGGTGGTGGAGGAAGCCGGAGTACCCGGAGAGAACCACCGACCATGGGCAAGCAACTGGTAAACTTTATCACTTGCGGCTGCGAGTCGAGTGCACCTTTTTTTGTAATTTACAAAGCCGGGTGCAAACCCACACCGTATTGGTGATAAGCTTGTATGAGTTGTTAGATCCAACGACCTAACTCATTGAGCCACCCGAGCCCCTATTCTATAGTAAAATTGTTATATAGTAAATACAAACCTTATTACCACCTTGGTCTACATATCTGGCTGTGTTGTTATATAGTAAATACAAACCTTATTACCACCTTGGTCTACATATCTGGCTGTGTTGTTATATAGTAAATACAAACCTTATTACCACCATGGTCTACATATCTGGCTGTGTTGTTATATAGTAAATACAAACCTTATTACCACCTTGGTCTACATATCTGGCTGTGTTGTTATATAGTAAATACAAACCTTATTACCACCTTGGTCTACATATCTGGCTGTGTTGTTATATACTCTCAACATAGGCAACAGTCCATTAGATATACCATTTGTCTGTAGGAATTAAATAATATGATAATAGGTGTTGCCTAACTTGGGACGAAGTCCAATAATTTTTTTTAAACAATGTTGTTTATGGTTATCAAGGACTACTTCACGCTCTATCTCGCGATATTTTGAATGGGCTCCACTTCCCATGAGATTTAGAGCTATGTGTAAGCAACTTAAAAAAAAAATTCTACATCCTTGTACCCGTTCTTGATTTTATTTATACAATATGTCGCTTTTAGTACTAGGGGGCCACGAGTACCAAATTACTGCGCATCCTTACTGAGTTGAATTCCACCAGTAACCCTGTATTGGTTTCCGGTTGCGTCATTTCCAGTGCAAGGAATTTTATCCATTAGTGCTATGGATCTGGAATCAAAATATTTCTATTTCTACCATAGTTGGGACTTTGTCCCATATTATATATATGAATAAAAGAGTTTTGTAAATTTCTCTTTTTAATGATTACATCATTCATAAATGTGGTTGTTTTTTTTTTGTCTGTATTGTGATGCCAGATGACCATATTTGTTACATTACTTCACCAATATTTTATTTTCTTGTCGATCACCCAACACCTGAGAAATAAAAAGGCACCCTTCTCACATTTTTGCATCTCTCAAGCCAGCACCTAGATTTCTATCGTCTTCATGGTATAACATCATAAGAATTGTCAAGACAAGTTTGTATTGTGTGGTTTTATAATAACTTTATATTATCTTACCCCTGCAATGTAACTTCCAGTTGCTCTGATATTATGTACATTCAGACCAATTCCACCAGCAGACTTAGAAATGAGGGCACACTGCTTTAATGTATCATAGATTCCTTCTATACTATCTGAGTGCATAGTCAACAGGAAACAACTGCAATAAATAAATGACAAACTAAAATGCAGATAACATTAGAGATGTACAAGATTAGTTATACGAGTTATTGATGTTATGTAGGAAAAATGAAATCGTATGTTAACCAATGGTCCCCAGCTAATGGCACATACACATGGTTTCCACTTCAGAATGTCAAAACTTAATTTTAAATCCTTCTTTCCCACATTTTGTTGTTTTATGCTGTTCTTGCAAACTAGATGATTAAAAATATTTGCATTTCTTAACACCAAATGTCTGATATATTATAAAAAAAAAAACAACAAAAAAATACTTGCCCTGTATTTTATATGTCTTAGTTAGTATTTAAATTTCAAGTAAATCTGATATAAACAGAACTGGAGTAAAGGCTCAAAATCCAAAAAGAAGATAATTTTTTTGTTGCATAATTCAGGGGTATAACAAGGAAACAGGAAATGTTTGACATCTCATATTTGAAATTGACCTGCATCTTATCTATCTAATTGTAGCATTTCAATTTAAACTACATCATCTTATACATAATTAAGGGACACAACTCTGAAATGACAAATGTCAGATATTTTAAAGTCGA
Organism: Gigantidas platifrons; assembly: GCA_002080005.1. NCBI lineage: Eukaryota > Metazoa > Mollusca > Bivalvia > Mytilida > Modiolidae > Gigantidas > Gigantidas platifrons. The sequence goes on from MJUT01063864.1 coordinate 1,072,972, forward strand.
ACTTTACTAGTTTTTTTCTCTCACTGTCAGTGTTTTCATTTGAAGCCGGGAACCGGCGCATTTCACCGGCTATGAATTTTCCAAGCATGGGTTTAATGTTAAAAACTAAATCGAGTTGTCTTTTCTATTTTAATTTATTTGTCATTTGCCGGCAAGTACTCTCGGAGTGAACAATTTCGGGGATTGAAAACAAATCTTAGTGTTTGAGCTTGGTTACGATTTGACCTTAATTTCGTGTATGAAAAAGTGCTGCTGTGACAAAGAAATGAGTTGATGGCCAATTTTTCCTTTCGGTCTCAAATATTCTCGTCCCATTTATAATATTTGAATTACTTCCGGTTTTTATCTAACGGTTTCGTTTACTTCGGAGAATAAATATGCAATGATCGAAGGCTGAAGAAGGGAAGAATTAATTATTTCTTCATGTTAAAACATTACGATTCACAGTAGGAATAATAAATAAAATAATTATTCCAACGGAAGATTTGAGGCCGACTAGCTTTGGTCCGAATGGCATTGATAACATCGGCGAAGCGGCATAAATCAATATTGAACTTTTGTCCAAAAAAACTCAAAAGATGATTAAAATAATTTGAATTAATTGATTGAAAGAGTGAAGGGAATATAACCCACTTTCATGTTTTCTATTAAAGCATGGTCTGATCTTGTAACGTTGTATCGGAATGGAAAATAGGGGGGGATGGGTATACTCTACCGAATACGATGAGCACCAGTAGACCATTACAACTTAGTTTAATTGTTCAGACCACTAAATATTTTCAGTTTTTATTTAGAACTACATTTGTATATAAAATAAATTGCAGGAATTTGATTCAGACCAGTAAATTCAAATGTTCATTTCGGGAACTGGCAGTAAGATGCCACATTTCTGACTCAAATATCTCGAATGATATTGCAAATATTCGATGTCCCTAGTCATTTTCAAGAGTCTCCTGTCTGACATTATTTTGAAAATTCTGTTTGAGGACATGGGATATACATGTATATGCATTAACATGCAAAGGTATCTAGTCTGTCAAACTATAGAGTTATATATGTCATAGGTTTTCAACACTAGTTTAGAGACATTGTCCTAGGCATCTTTTGATCCCTTTAACAGTTGAGGAGGAAATAACATGTATCTTACAATAAAGAAGTAAATGTATGGCTACTTGAAGCACCAAGGGTCCATTCCATTAGGATGAACTTATGGGCCATGCCAGTTTTATGACTATACAATGTAGTAACAGTATCAAAAAGCCAACAATAAAAAATATTGATTAAAAAATACATTAATGATTCGTTCAACTATATGTATATGCAGATGTCTATGAATATAAGGAACTGTCTATCCCCTTGTGAAGCAAATGCTCGAGTTCTCCCTTAAAATATTTTATGGGGTTTGGTCATTTGTGATTGTATATTTTCAAAATAAAAGTTTATTGAAATGTAGGAGTCTTTTGACAACTTTCATTCTTCATTTTGTATTGATGCTGGTTTGTGGTTACATTAACAATCAGATTCTTGAATATTACTTACTTTGAAAGTTCTTTTCTGTTATTAAAAAAAGTTAAATGCATACTTTATTTCAAAATCTTAAGAGAGAAATTACAGTAAGAATATAGAAAAGGCTAACAAAGTATATTCTTTAAATGTGCATTAAATATGATAATATAAGCTTTAAGATAAGAAATTCATAATGATCATATTTTAATTATTCAAAAACTACAAAGAATCTGAATGCTGATATAACTTCATACTATGTCAAGGAAATGAAGCAAACACCAATATTATCAAATCTTTATTTTCAATAGTACATAATCATAGGGGAAGTCCACATTTCTTTTCTGAATGATCAAGTTTATTTCTACTGCCTACCAAACTTGTACATTTATCTTTGACCTGAAAAATTGCAGAACCATGTGACATCTTTCTCAGAAATAACAATGGAAAATGACTGATGGTTGTTAATCTTGAGAAATCATTCTCAATGAAAAATTGTTCAATGGTCAAGAAGATTTTTTAAAGTTAGGAAACACCCTCAAAAGCAACTCAGAATTCACCAAATCAAAAATCGGCTGGGGTGCTTCCACCTGCACCCTTACCAGGGCTTTTCACCGAACTCACTGGGGGGCCTTATGACTCTCTGCCGAATTTTCTCTCCATCTATAATTCTAAAATATCCCCCTATCTAAATTTCTAGTGAAAACACTGACTGTGCGGCTAGTTTTAATATTTCAAGTCAATCGGATATAAACTAAAATTTGAGATATAATGTACGGAAACCAAAAGTTGAACCACGAACAGGTCAAATCATAAGCACAGTTCAAGTGTGCAATTAGTGACAAGCCAATGAAATCTTGAGGTATTAAATAATGCAGTGGTTTTTGAAAAGAGTCAAGAGGTTCCAAATGTGATTGAATGGTTCCCTGAAATGGCCCCATCGAGAATGCTACATTATAATGTACATTGCATAATTTATGTCGTACTTGCAATAGACTAGTGGTGGTATGTCACTGATCATAAAGTAAAAGCTGAAATAGAAATGTCATTGGCTTTTCAGTCTTAACCAATCCAACCTTTGTTTTGCAGTCTTAATTTTTCCTACTTCGTAGAAAGGAAGCTGTTTTTTATTTTAACCAATCAAGACTTCCAACTCTGATAATATCAAATACTTAAGACAAAATGTTTAACATCGTACAGAAAACAAACCTAGACATTTGGGGACGACAAGTTCCTGCATTGAACAATGTTGGTGATGCGTGTGTAAACCATCTTTCTGACAGCAGGTTATATGTCTGAAAATAAAAATAAAATTAAAAAATTGACAGAAAAGTTGTGTCTACCTCTGCTTCATTAATTGAAATTAGGTCACGGCCAGCTGACATGTACAACTTGGAATGAATGCAATAGTTCGTTTGAAAATACTTCCAATTATTGCAGCGGTTGTCATGGCCGTGATCGTATCATCACTATGGTAGTTGGATAAACAACTACCTATGCAATCGATGCCTATCACCACTAATGTTGTGGGTTTGAATCCCGCTCAGGGAGAAGTGTACATCATTATGAGATAAAGTTTGTCAGTGACTTGCAGCAGGTCACTAATAAAACTGACCGCCACGATATAACTGAAATATTGTTGAAAGTGGCATTAAACACCATCAAACAAACAATATTGTTAAGGGAAAACATAAATTATGCACCAACTGACGTGTACACTCAAGGATGAAGTTATATATATGTACTTTAACCCCAAATGTGAAATGTACTTAATCTGATAATGTAAAGATGTGTGGTTACTATGCTTTGATACAATTATGACACCCCAAATGATAAAAAAGTCAATCATGTACCAAGTCCCAAAACAGATTCCATGTACATGACATAGACACATGCATATGAGTAAAAAAGTGAATGAAAACAAATTGCATGCAAATATAAATGTGTACCGGTAATTCAACATACAAATCTAATCGGCTCTATGAATTTAACAATCTAATTAAAATTCAAAATTCAATTAGATTGTGAATCTAATCTCTGGTAATTAGCGGTCTTGATCAGCTCACACAGAAGATTATTAGATTAAACAAAATTATAACAGCATATACATTACCTCTATGGCAGCTTCTATATCTGTTTCGTGGATCCCAACAGACACTCTCATTAACATGTGCTGGGGACGTTCGGCAACTAAAAAATAATAAAACAAAAAATTGTAGATGTGCCAAATTTAAAGCACACGAATATGAGTCTCAATTATTTTTAAGATTCTACAGTTTGTGTGTATTTTCCATAATAGGTCTGATATGGTACTTCTATAAATAGATAGCTGGATCTGTTAAATAGCATGGGGCAGCACCAAATCCAACCTGTCTAGATTGAAAACATTTTTATCCAAATGTTTTAATTTTAATACACAAGTCCTAATTAAACTAAAGCAGAAATTTTGTGTCAAGGAGAGGGATGTTGATTTTCTGCTTGGTACATATGGTTGATCTAAATACAGAGCATGCCTTGTGACAGTATTGATTTTGTGTAATCGTCTGCTATTTTTGGCTTCTGAGTGAGTGAGTAATTGTTGTTTAACGTCAATTCAGCAATTTTTCAGTAATATCATGGCGAAAACAAGTTGATTTTCAATGAGATGATGAGGTCCGCTTTGTTCTAGATCAACACAATGAGTTGGATTTTTATAGGGCTAGCTCACTGAAACAACACAGAGATTTTTCAGCCATCTATCTAGTGCGGAATTTCGGCCCCATTCCCAATGACAATTACCCTGTTTTTATTCCCAATTTGCTGTTATGAATTTCCAAATCACAGTCTTCACGAAAAACTTTTTGATCCACACGCCATTCAGACTTCTTATGTTGTAGAATTCAGGAGTCCGAATGCAAATTTACTGGCCCGAATAAAAACAAAAATAATTTCACATTTTTATTATTATATCAATTGGCAGCTAATTGTCTATTCTCTCACAAAAATATCAAGCTTTTCCTGCAGTGGTTGCTTTCAACCAAGGGATATCAATTTACCATTTATCGTTTTAGTAACACAAATTAACTGTATATATATTTTTCTGAACATTGTTGGTTAAAACAAGTCTGCTTAAAAAGTAAACATTTTGTAGAATTAATTTATTTATACATGTAAATAAAGCAAAGCATTTTATTTAAATTCACAGAGAATTTCTGATGTAAATTTTTTTAGTACATGTAGATCTTTTCAACCTTTTTTCTTAATCAGGAAAAAGCTTGTAATATTTGTCCATTTCAAAGATTTAATCAATATTTCTCAAAAGCGTAAATCAAGTCATCTATCGTATTTTGCGCAGTCTAAATTTGGCGCCAAATTGATATCCGATAATTTTTACATGTCCGGTCCGGAGTGATTCTTGTATATTATATATTTCAGATATTAATTTTTTACGTTCATTAAAGCGTTTCTGAGATTGCGACTTTAATTTTGTCAATGTCCTTGAACTTCATCATAGCATGGAACAACGATAAATGATACAATAAAAGTTTTGATCTGGCGTTTCACTTTAGTTTTAATCAAAATAAATTATGGACAAATTGGAGATCAAAAGAGCTCTTTTATACAACAAACCCAGTATTTTAGACAGTTGGTCCGGTGGAAACCAATGATTTGACACACAAGCCTGTCAGTCTTCTCACTTTTGATATTTTAGAAGTCCGCGGCGGATTTTACTGGCCAGGACTGTCGGGCTTGTGGCTAAGTTTGAAGACTGAAATCATGCACATATTTATTGAAGTCTATCGTATCCGTTTAATATTTTGAAAGTGATTTTCTTGGAAAGTAATCCATTATGGTTTATAGAAACCTTAAATTCGGTAAATGTTTATATGTGCCCGACTTGAAATTAAACTATTTGTATTAATTTTTTTCGTAAACAAACAACATTGGCGCCATATAAAAAATCACTGGTATGCAAGACTCCAATAGTCAAGGTAGACAGAATTAAAAATGTGACATTGAATAGATGTCCTTAAGGTAGTTATGAATAAAAATAAAACAGACAATAACATCAATATTAATGCTATAAGAACAAAATTACTCTTTTGTTGATGAAAAATTCCCAAACAGACAAAAAATGCCATTTCCCAAAATACCCTGCAACAGGTCTGTGGGTAAACGTGTCGCTCCACTCTGACATATTATTCCGATTCCGAGCCGACCAGTCTTTACTCTTACTCCTTAATGCTGCGTGCTTAGTGGAGAAGCAACAAATAGTTAATACCAATTTAATAGTCTTTGGTTTGACCAGACCGGGACTCGAACCCACGATCTACTACACTCGAGGCGAGCACGCTAACCATCACGCTACCGATGCAGGTTTTTTTTTTTGGTTTCTGTAAATGTGATAAAGGGAAAAGTCATCTGTTTTTTTTTTGTTCACACAGGCAATAGTTATGGATTTTACAACGGAAGTGTCTGATGTCGAGAAAGATTACATAATTCTTTGAGTGTGAACCAATCAAAATTCTAATGTCTACTGGAACGTCAGGCATCATATTTGAACTGACCATTCCGTAGTGATTGGCCTACAAGATCTTCATGTCAATGCCAAGGTTTTAATATTTTTGCTGATATATCTGTTTAAAAAGTTGTTCCAACTCCATAAAAAGGTTTATGTGAAAGATGTGGCTTTTCATTTGTGCACATTGAAATTACGTAATCAGGAATTTTTGTGATGGCAGTTTCCATGATGTATTTTTTTTTATGTTTATCATTACGTAAAATTGAAAACCCGCTAAAAGCTGTAGCACATTTGATCAATATAGTCAAACCTGCCTTAAAGATTACCTCTATATAACAAATCACTTTCTATAAAGGGCAGTTTAATTTTTCCCATTAACGAATAGAGCATATAAATTTAACCTAAATACATAAGACAACTGCTCTTAAAGGCCATATTTACATGATCTCTTGATTGGCCTTTATATACAGGTTTGACTTTTCTTACATTCTTACATATGATAGGATGGTCAAAGATGGCATGCTGTTAGGTGTTGGCGGAGGGCCAAAAACAATCAGGATTCCTTTTTTTCCTACCTTTCCCATCAATTTTTAACAAATAAGATCTTTCAAGTGTTTTAAATCCAAAGTAGTTGTAGCTGAAGTCCCTGTCATAGATCAAAGCCGAGTTTAGTTTCTGAAATAACAAGTAAGCTATCATAATACTAATAATTTATAATAAATATATATAAAACTCGTCCCCTTTTAAATTTGAAGCCTGTCATAAAATATCATTTTACAACCCCACCCCTTACCATGGCACGTAACAACCCCACCCCTTACCATGGCACGTAATCACTAGGTACTGACATCTAAACACGTAACAACCCCACCCCTTACCATGGCAAGTAATCACTAGGTACTGACATCTAAACACGTAACAACCCCACCCCTTACCATGGCACGTAATCACTAGGTACTGACATCTAAACAGTCTCTTACTGCACTCATTTCGCTTAAAGATATTTTTTGATACTTGGGAATTAAAGTCAAGAAAACTTTGCCATCAGTTTTAAAACTGGTACCAGACATAAAACATTTGTTTCCCTTTCTTTAAAGGATTTTTATAACATCAGCTTATTTGGTAGGGAAACAATTATTAACCAAAACAACAGAAAATCGTGGTTCAGACCAATGCGTTTCTATTCTGGAATGATTCGGTTCGGGTTTTTCTTTTCTCTACAGCATGATCTGATTGGTCAATTGGATATATTACATACTTAGATTTTCAGATAGCAATCTTCGCGCTAACCCACTTGCCAGAAGCCCAGGACAAGTAAAACTGGATTCTGACAAGTAAAAATTATGAAAGAATTTGTTTGAATAAATAGAAAAAATGTCTACATTTGCCTTTCAGGAAAGTAGGTGAAAAAAAATTAAGGCAAAGACTGAGATAGACAAATTTCTTAAAATATTTAAAAGAAATACACAGGGTGGCAAATTTATAGAAAATACAAGTAAATACAATAACCAAAAAAACAAAACAAAAAAACTGAATCAATTTTCTTTTCATTTTTCTGGGTATAAGACTTTCAACATCTTTTTTTTAGTGATTACATCACTTTGCTTAGTTTTACAAGACATAATCAATAAAATTGAGTGAGTTTCGAATCCCACTCAGGCGAGGTGTACTCAATACAACATTATGTGATCCCTCTCAGGCGAGGTGTACTCAATACAACATTATGTGATCCCTCTCAGGCGAGGTGTACTCAGTACAACATTATGTGATCCCACTCAGGCGAGGTGTACTCAATACAACATTATGTGATCCCTCTCAGGCGAGGTGTACTCAATACAACATTATGTGATCCC
>MJUT01063864.1:1100053-1110791 GCA_002080005.1 Gigantidas platifrons
TATCCCCTCCCTCCAATCAATTATTGTTGTCCTATCCCCTCCCTCCAATCAATTATTGTTGTCCTATCCCCTCCCTCCAATCTATTATTGTTGTCCTTGTTTTCGTCCTCAATATAGCTGAAAAACTGCTCGTTTGACAATAAGCAATAATTAATAAATTAAATAATCACCCCCCCCCTTTTTTTTGTTTACCATTCACACGATAAAAACAAATCCGACGACGTTAGTAATTTGGTTTATAAAACATAGACATTAATTTACATCCGTTAACTTAAATAAAAAAAAGATAATTAATTAAGAACACATATACTACGTTTAATTAGATTATAAATGATTAAAAATCAGTTTAAAATGCTCACTGGATGCTCGTAAATAGTCCCACCATCACCCACTATGGTGATGTCACAGAACCCAAGGGAGAGTCCACTGACTGAACAGAATGATGACTACTATTGTTTATATTGTTTACCATACCTTTACCGATGCTCTACAAGTTTCTGCGGGACCCCAAACACTTTACATTTTGTCACCGCAGCATTGCTGAAAGTTCATCAGTTGTGTTAAGCTATCTATCAATCAATCAATCTATCAAACTTGTTGAACTTCTATACAGAAATGAGGGACATGTGGGACAACCAGGACAACGACGTTTGACTGTCCTTGATCAAGTACATTGTATGTAGAGAAGTGTGAAGTGCTGTTTACAAGTGCCTCATCTTTTACGAAATCTTCAAAGGTATATTTAACGTGCAAGGAGTGTGGCACTCTCCGAATGTGTTACATGTATTTAATATAGTTTTCACTAATTCGTGCACCTAATTTTAAATGTAGGAAATAGACGATAGAAGGGGACTACATATTGTTGATTCTATACTTTTAACAACCAATCCTTGAAATGATTAGTTCTTTTTAATGTAGCTGTAGAGATTACTATTTTTTTTTTATAAATTGGTTAATTCCAGAGCTGATTATATTTCTGGTTTTGTTTGTGGTAGCTTGTAAGTGTCTTTGTCTTGTTATGTTTTGTTTGTGGTAGCTTGTAAGTGTCTTTGTCTTGTTATGTTTTGTTTGTGGTAGCTTGTAAGTGTCTTTGTCTTGTTATGTTTTGTTTGGCTTCTGTCCGTGTTGTTCATATTTCTAGTTTTTGTGTTGTCCTATGATGTGTGTTTACGTTCTGAGTCCCGTGTTTAGATGTCCGTTACGATTTCCCCATACAAACGATGTTCGATTCGTCTTTACTTCCAGTTGTTTGTGGAAGGGCGCATGTCTTTTTAACGTTATTTGTGTTTGCTTACGTATATATATAGTGGTGTCTAAGACATATTGTGTTGCAGGGGTGGTTCCATGGGGGGGTGCACCCGGCGCGCGCCCCCCTAACATTGGAAAAAATATGATTTTTTTTGCGTAAAATCGTAATTTTTCACACGAAATACCCCAAAAAAATTTGCGCCTCGCAATGTAGATCGTTGTTATAATATAGGATTCTACCCCAAGAGCAACCACGAATGCTGTCAGATATCATAGTTTATTTTCTTTGGGCAGTAATGTTGCGTAATCACTCGTCGTAGCCTTGTATGTCCTTAATGGTGCGCAATCGCCGAAAGCACAAAAGTGGAAATAACAACGAAAAGTGTTTAACAGAAGCAGGACTAGATGATCATCGACTAAAACATTGTCATTTGAAGCCACAGAGATCACCAATGACATACAACACTGTCATTTGAAGCCACAGAGATCACCAATGACATACGACACCGTCATTTAGAAGCCACAGAGATCACCAATGACATACGACACCGTCATTTAGAAGCCACAGAGATCACAAATGACATACAACACCATCAGTTAGAAGCCACAGAGATCACCAATGACATACAACACCGTCATTTATATATAGAAGCCACAGAGATCACAAATGACATACAACACCGTCATTTAGAACCCACAGAGATCACCAATGACATACAACACTGTCATTCAGATGCCACAGAGATCACCAATGACATACAACACCGTCATTTAGAAGCCACAGAGATCACCAATGACATACAACATTGTCATTTAGGAGCCACAGAGATCACCAATGACATACGACATTGTCATTTAGAAGCCACAGAGATCACCAATGACATACAACACCGTCATTTAGAAGCCACAGAGATCACCAATGACACACAGCACCTTCATTTAGAAGCCACAGAGATCACCAATGACATACAACACTGTCATTTAGAAGCCACGGATATCACCAATGATATACAACATTGTCATTTAGAAGCCACAGAGATCACCAATGACATACAACACCGTCATTTAGAAGCCACAGAGATCACCAATGACATACAACATTGTCATTTGAAGCCACAGAGATCATCAATGACATACAACATTGTCATTTAGGAGCCACAGAGATCACCAATGACATACGACACTGTCATTTAGGAGCCACAGAGATCACCAATGACATACACAATTGTTATTTAGGAGCCACAGAGATCACCAATGACATACAACACTGTCATTTAGAAGCCACAGAGATCACCAATGACATACAACATTGTCATTTGAAGCCACAGAGGTCACCAATGACATACAACATTGTCATTTAGAAGCCACAGGGATCACCAATGACATACAACATTGTCATTTAGAAGCCACAGAGATCACCAATGACATACAACATTGTCATTTAGAAGCCACAGAGATCACCAATGACATACAACATTGTCATTTAGAAGCCAGAGGGGTGGTCATTTGCAGCAAGTTCAGTCGCGTACTAGTACTCCAGTTTCACCCACTAAGTTAAGCTTAACGCCACGATATAATTTAAATATTGTTGAAAATTTGGTCATCTGTTAAACACAGGTAACACATTACCTACAAAATAGATATAACATTACAACAGATATTGATTAAATAAATATTTCAAACTTTTTTTCTTTTGGTTATTGTATAATGTCTGTCATTCTTCGGTCTCTGGATGCCCTTCTGGAGTTTTCATCCAAACTTTTCTTATAAGATAATTTTTTTCTCATAGAAAACAAGATTTCGTATACATGTTTCACTATATGTATTGCCAAATAGATATAAAGTATATCTTGGTTGATTTTATTTAATGTGTTATTTATCTGTGATTGTACAGACTTCATGGGTATGAGTGTACATTTATGATAAGGGGTTGTTTGTTTTTCAATAACATGTTACAAAAAGCTCAATAAAAAGTAGTCTCCCTTAGAGTACAACCAAATCATCACTGCTTCAATAGTAGTGATGCATATAATAAACATTTAGTCAAATCTTATTAAATTATACAAAACATAGATTCGGCTAAGAATGGATAAACTGCTAGCTTTGTCAATGATCCGAACGCATACCATACTGAAATGTACTCTTAAAATCACATCACTCATTTACTCTTTTTTACGGATATATGGCGTAGAAGAAACAATACGGATCGCATGCGAGTAATCCTATGTCATGAATATCTTATTAGGATGATAAATATGGGTGTGGTCATGGTCGACTAATCGGGTTTTTCGTAGCAAACACAGCAGTTTAAAATTAAATTGTAACACTTTCATCGTCACATAACTGCAAATTTCATTGGATGTTTTTTCCCCATATCTCTCGACATATTTGTGTGATTTCCAGAAGGAAGAGAAATTTGGATATGCAATAAACCGGTGTTTAATCCCATTACGTTGTTTAGTTAAACCAATATTAGTTTGTCTTACTGTCCTTGTTTTTGTTTGTATTTTGAGAGTTAGTACCATGGTACTGCACGCTAGCTACTAGTTACTGACATTTTTCTTGTTTTGTTGTCTGCAAATACATTGTCCACCATTAATACATGTATATGATAATAATAAAATGTACAAAGAGACAGGTAATATATATATATATATTTTTTATTTGGATACTACCCCTTTACAACGGGGGCAACCACTGTCGGGGTAACAGTGGTTGCGTCCTTATAGAAATGTATAATGCAATATAAAAATATAATTGATACATTAATTAGTACAATAATAGTGAATAAGAGCTACTGTCCACTGTATTCAAACAATTCATGTAACAAGCACTACTTAAGAAATATTTTCTCCATTCAAATGTAAAAATACAAGCACTGTACCATAAAACAGTATACTGCCCTACATTATAGTATTCTAAAATAATGTAATATTAAAAGTACAATTTGCCATTAGTTTGATGACCTGAATTGAAGAAAATAAAACAGTATTTTACCATTAAATAGTAAAAGTATTCAATCAAACAACAGAATCATACGTTTCTCGGCTACATTCTACATTTATACACTTCATAAATTACAACACACTGTTTAAATCATCTTTAGTATATAACTTCTAGTTCTCTAAAACAATTTTTCACACATTAAAAGATTTTTACAAGATACAGTTTTGTTAAATAATCCAGTTCTTTACCCATTTCTGCACTGATATCATATCCATAGTCGCCAAACATAAATAAAAGCTTATAGTATGACGAAAGCTCCTCAAACTTGACACTCATATGATTACTGGAGAACACATATTCGATTTGACGAAAAAAAATGTCTGCCCGTATATCTTCATATAATGGGCATTCTAGTGCAAAGTGCTGTAAATCCTCTACGCTGTGAAGAGGACATACAGAACACCTATCATTATCTGAAAGTGACATCCTAATTAGGGTAGCATTTATGCTTAAACAATTTGTTCTGGCAAGGAGCTTTAGACGAGAAGCTTCAAAATTGAAGTCTTCAGACAAATATAATTGTTTACCCATAGAAACTCGACAATTCTTATACATAGACAGGCTGCTTTTGGATAATACTTTTCCAAATTCACTCTGCCTTACTGATTGACCATAAAAAGCTTTAAACACTTCTATATCTATAGCACTTTGTACATAATGATCTAAACCAAGATCTATAAATAAATTTTTAAAGTATGTATGATACTCGGAATTCTCAGAATTTCTAAGCATATTAAAAATTACTTTACACAATCGATCGTCTGCCAGATTTTGAAAACGTGCATAATATGCTACCCTTTGTCGGTGCATGAAGGTATAGACGGGTTCCCAACCGAGTTTCAAAAACAGGGTTGATTTAGGTATGTTCATCCTAGTATTCATAATAAGCTTAGCCATCTTATACTGTATACTTTCCAACGATTCAACATGACCGACAGAGGATGGAAACCAAACAGAGCATCCATGGGACACAGACGGTCTTAACACAGAATGCCATAAAGCGTCTCCGAAACTTAACCTGCTAAAATTTCCATGTTCACCAAGTATACGGATACAGTAATTCAACTTTTGATCTGCATTCTCCTTTACATATGAATTTATATGATAATCAAACTTCAGAGACCTAGAAAAATACACACCCAAATACTTATATTCGTTCATCTCCTCTATCGGATCAGATCCAAGCTTTCATTGTTTAGATCTATTGACTCTTTTTCCAACAACTAAAACCTTTGACTTTTTAGAGTTAAAGGATAAATTCCACTTTATAACAAATGCCGATGCAACATCAAGCAACCGTTGCAGTTCCTCTTCAGTTTCAGCGATGAGAGCAATATCATCGGCAAACAATAAACAATTAATAAGTTGTTTTCCAACATCTATACCTATCCCCACTTCATCAAGCATATGAACTAAGTCGTTCATAAGGACTGAAAACAGGGTTGGTGGTAAGACGCACCCCTGCTTCAGTCCATTTTCCTGACCGAACCATTCAGTAGAGAAATCACCAAAAACGACTTTATTCGAAACACCATCATAGATAGACCGCAAAAGGCGCCAGCATTTCCCTTGTATCCCATTCTCCCACAACAAATAAAACAGACCATCTCTCCAGACCCTATCAAAGGCCTTAGATAGATCTAAGAAGGCTATGTAAGTCTTCTTCTTCGCATATTTTTGAAGTGAACATAACCCATGTAGGGTAAAAAGGTGATCCTCTAGACGTCTATCTCTATGAAAGGCACCTTGGGCTTCCCCTAGAATATTATTCTCCTCCAAGTGTGACATAATACACTCCTCTAAAATCTTAGAGAAAACTTTATACACATTGGAGGTAAGAATTATGCCCCTGTAATTATCTAAATCCATTGCTGAACCAGATTTATGCAAAGGTTTAATAATTCCATTTTTCCATTCACTAGGGATTACTTCGAGGTCACAAATTACCGTAAAAAGATCAACAAGTGAATTTAACATGGCTTCTCCCCCATTTGTAAGGAATTCGTTTGGTAACCCGTCATCACCAACTGCTTTTCCATTAGCCAGATTTTTTAAAGAAGTTTCGATAGATTCCCGCGAAAATTTCAACGAGAACATATTAGTTGTGGGAACCAAATTTTCATCCAATATGGCAACTCTCTTCCTAACATTATCCTTAAAATTATCAACATCCTGCATGTTGTTTGCATGGTTACCTATGTTACTAAAATATTGTTGCAAAGTATCCTCTATCTGACTCTGTTCATCTAGGATCAAATTTTTATCAACGGGATCAACTATTTCGGATACCGTACGGTTTCTGTGATCTCCCTTGAGGAAACCCCAGAAACCTCTACTTTTATTTTTCGCAGTGGTACATTTTCTATAAAAATTCCGCATTTTGACAGACGTTTCCTTTCGACGGATAGAACTCTGGACCATCTCCTTGCGTTTACGACAAGATTCAGCAAGATAAGTTCCAAGTGTACTATCAGCCGAATGGTTCTTGTCATGAATTCTCTTCAAACGGTTAGCTTCACGTCTGCGCTTCAGGAGTTGGTCGAGCTCTTTATCCCAAAACTGTCGGTAGGTTTTCATTCTCTTTGTCTTGCCGATCGTTTTATTCGCAACTTCTGTAACCTTACCCTTCCATACCTCCCAAGTATTATCACCGTTGCCTACGTTATCGTCTATAAGTGAAAAGTTGTCGAATTCTAACTGAAGAGAGGATTTAAAAAGTTCCCAATCCGTCGAGTCGTTAACTCTCCAAAAGAAATCCAGCTTACTAGCATTAGGTATAATATGTACGCTAGGTTTCAAAACAATTCGTACTATGACGTGGTCGCTGTACAGGTCAAGTTTTCCCTCTTCGTCGATAAATACCGATGAACCCAGTTTTTTAATTTACTAGATATCAGTGCGTAATCTAAGCTTGACCTCTGATCGCTCTGAATACGGGTGAACAACCCAGTACAACAGTTCAAAGTATTCGCCAAGAAAAGTTGATTAGCTTCAATAAATTGTAACAACCGCTTTCCGTTATATGACGGTATTTCCTTTGAAAGGATGTTTCTATCGGTAAATGTGCATTTCGTAACACATTTACCGTTAAAATCGCCCATACAAATGACTTCATAACCCCAAGAAGAAAACTGGGAAACATTTTCAAGTAATTCATGAAAAAGGTCATCAGTTTTCAGTTTATCAGTCCCATCGTTTGAGAAATAAGTCACGCCTAAAGCTGTTTTGACTCCGTTAATCTTTAATAACACCCAGATACGTTCAAAGTGATCGTCTCTGCTTTTTATCAGATTATCGTCTAAAATAGTAACTCTGTTACTGATACACATCCCTAGACCGCCTTTACCCTTTCCGTTTGATCTACACTTTCCGATCCACTCGTATCTATCATCTAGCTTTGTAGGTCTGAAATTCGACCTAAGAAAAGTTTCCGCCAGACCAATAAAATCGATATTATCTCGATCTAAAACTCTATTAAGTTCGCGAACTTTACTGTTGAAGCCACGAATATTAAGGAAATCAAAAGTAAGCTTATTATCACTCGGCTCACGTTTTTCCTGCGTTTACCTATTCCGTCACGTTTTCGTTTTCGTCGTTTTAACATAACAGTTTTACCAACATTATGTATGCGTGTCAAGTCTGAGGAGTTGCAGCTAATTTCGGCACACCCTTGGCCGTGAACCTAATACTTACAATACCTTGCCTTGTGTCCTAATTCATTACATCTGTTACACTGTACATACGTACCATGTCTACAAACTCCTTTTGTATGTCCTTTCTCGCCACAGTACCAACATTTTACCTCCGGTTTCTGTCTCCATTGTTGACTGTGATATCTAGTACTGTACCTATTGTAACTCTCTGCTACGTGCTGTTCTGACTCTCTAGTCCTATCTGTTCGGAAGCCATCATACTTACGTTGTGTTCTTCCGCTATTTTTCCCTTGTCTGTGTGATGACTGCATCGAGTAATACTCACGTTTGTGTTTCTGTCCGTTTGGTCGTTGTTTTCTGTTTTTGTATTTACTTACGGCGGTTTGTTTTCCTTTTTGAACAAGTTCAAAGTTGCATGCTAACATGTTAGTACCTTTAGCATTGAGATGTGCTCCATCTCTCTGAAATAAAATTATATTAATGGCACCATTTACATTTCTCATAGACTGATCATTATCAATAAAATGTACATTTTCATCATTTGCAATACCTTTTAGTATATTGTTACTCTGAGTGATGTGACCATTACGATCATTTAAACGTGGACACATGCTAGATATTACAACAGATTTTGAAACTGACTGTGAAATTTTCAAGAGATTACAATAGTCTTCCTTAAAACTGTCTCCATCAAAGTTATCACTGACACAATCATTACTTCCAACTAATAAAAGTAAATTATCATACATACAATCATCTGGTAGATCAAGCAGTTTAGCTGAAATGTCTGTTATTCGCCCACCTCGAACACAGGTTGGCTCGTTGTCTAGAGTAAACCGCTCACTGGTAATGTCTTTTATTACTGAACTTCCTGCTATCAGGGTCCCTTTACATGTCACATTGTCTGTATCATTGGAACTAGGGATAATCTCCTCTGTTTCGTAGTTAGAGTTTAACTCTACATTGTCTGTATCTTGTTGTCTAAGAATAGAACGAAGACGCATGTTTTCTGTTTGCAGTAGTTGCAGTTCCGTCGTTTTATTATTCAGTTCTTGAACAATGCTTTGGTTGACTTTTAGTACTTCATCAAGCTTCTCATTAATTGTTCTAACCATTAACGGAACGCTCCGACATTCAGTACATGCCCAAAACCCTACCGGGTCATCTTTACTAATGCCAACACACCTCTCATGGAACCAAGACTGACACCAATTACAGCGGATTTGATTCTGATCTGACACAGTACCATTACATACACACCTATTTTGTTCATCCTTCTTTGACATAGCGACGATTTGTTTCTCTGTTGACTTTTGACTTCTCTTGCCAGAGTCAATTTGTATTGATGTTACTGGATCGTCGATTCTAAAAATCTCCTTTTGCAGTGTGATGCTGTCGTCTGTGTCGTTTTCGAACTCTTTCTCCGTATTATTCACATTTACCCCATCAGTGGAAAAATCATTGCTGGGGATGAATAATTGTTCGAAGGATTCTGACAACACTTTCTGGTCTATAGTGCTAGTCGATGTTTTACTTGGTTTTTCTGATACGTTTGGTGCGTTTTTGTTCTGGTTGACTGTACTAGCCTTGCGACGGCGTTGTCGGATCTGATCCTCGCATTCACTATTCAGTGCATTTGAAATACACTGACAGATCGAATTAACAAGGGTATTGCTCATAGTAGGAGATAATGATTTCATCTCTGCAATTATGACTTCCTTGTATGTAGCTTTTGAGAAAATACGAAGTTCTCTCATTGACATATTTTGTACGATTTCTATATGTTTATCCCGTATAGATTTTTCTAAGTCTAGAGCAGCATCTCTTGCATCCGGTGAAAAGTTATACAAATCCATGGTTGGTATAATTTATCGGCGATTTTGTAGTTTACACCTGTACTGTACTGTAGATATCCTTCAACAATACACAAAGTCCAAAGTCCAATCTGGTGTGGACGGTCAATCTACCGTTACGGTGTCGTATAGACTTCACCTAGTGTAGTGAACTGTTTTCATATGTTGTGAGTTGTACGTGTTTATGTAATAGTTATACACTGAGGTATAGGTGTTTCTGGATTAGAAACCCCGAAGGCCGGAGGCCGGAGGGGTTTCTAATCCAGAAACACCGTATACCGAAGTGTATAACTAATTTACTCCCCATGTTATTCTAAATACACGAAATATTCATTACAAAATGTCATAAAAAAACAAAAACAATAAACACAGAAACATTAAATTTCATAAATCGATACATTTTTGTGGTTTCCCCATTGGGTACCTCTTCTATAAAGATAGATTGAACGACTGAGTTGTATTAAGGATTAAACAGATTGATTGGTTAATAATGAGAGATGTTATTCGATATGTACCTGTATTCATTGGATCTTCAGAAATGATAGACGTGTTATATTAAACTGAACTTTTTGGAGAAAATGAATATGAACCATATTGTCACAAATATTACGCAGAACTGCTAAATAAAGTAAGTAAGAATATATGTTGAATATGACAAAGTATTTTTCTACCACTAAACTGTTCAGTTTTAAGTGCGCATTTAACAGGTCAATGTATTTTGTTTTGTTTTGTTTTTCAAAGGCTTGGATCCAGACAATTTAAAAAGGGGTTTCAGAATAAAAAAAAAACCAGTTAATAACAGTCTCGTTTTCGACAATTTTCACATAATTTTAATAAATTTTCCGAAAAAAGGGGGAGCACCCCCCCGTAGATCCACCAATGATGAACTTTTGAAAGGGTGCCAACATATAATGTATTTTATTTTTACATTTGCTTTCCCGACCAAGTTTTTTTTCCCCGATTATTTATTATTATTTA
>MJUT01063864.1:1111220-1142428 GCA_002080005.1 Gigantidas platifrons
AAGATGCTATGTTATATTTATTCATTTGTTTGATTCTGGAATATTGTTGATCATTGATTTAAACAAGAAAAAAAGGGAAAAAATGGGGGAATTTTACAGTTTAATAAATGTTATGTTTCGACAGTTTAAAGAGAAAAATATAAATTTGTTGCGACTAAAGCTTAAATCAGCGTTAAAAATTGAACAAATATCAGTGGTTTTGTAAATGAGAGGAGTTTGAAATAAAAACACAGGACCGGACTTTAAACAAAAATAATAATCCAGGATTATTTGAATATAGAAAAATGTCAACAACAAATTATCGCTACGTCGAGTATGGTATAATACTAATATATCCCTTGATTTATCTCTTTACAAAACCAATATAAATAAGACTCTTATTAACATATTCTTCTAATCTAATTAACGCAATAAATCATTACTACGAGAAATTCAACAAAAATAGCTGTTAGAGCAGATATATATATAGAAACTTTTTATCAAAACTTAAGTCAAGAAATATAGTACAGTCAAACCTATATATAAAGACCGCTCAAGGGAAAGTGGCTTTGATGAGCAGTTACCCTTTATATACAGGTTAAAATTATATGGACTATTTAGTTTATAACAATTTTATTTGAACAAATGACAAAAAGGATTGGACACAAGTTGCGCTAACTTATGAAGTCCTCTCCCGTTTACAGTGTAATTATCAATAATAACAACAACAAGAGCATGCACGATATATCAGACAAAATAATGAGATGTAATTCTTGATAAGAAATCAAACAAAACAAAATAAGAAAATATATATATATAGACTATATATAAAAAAAGAAACAAAAAAAGATGTGAAAGTGGATGGATGCAATGCCTATGAACAATTTTAAACAATTAGAAACCGTTTGAACTCTTTAATAAATTTATATACATTTCGAAAGACTCGAATATTTTCATCAAGGGTGAGGTTATCACTTCCTTTTGTGATTAAATTTAAATCAATGTTAAATGGCACCCAGATGAGGCTGTGTAACAAGTCATTTCGTAGTAAAGAATATCTTTTACAGAAGAAAAAGAAGTGTTCAGCATCTTCTCTTGTTACATAATAAAATATTCGTTCTCCATTATAAATCATATTGTACATTGTATGTACCAATCTTAAAAGATTTATGAGAGACTTATATTCTATAAAATATAACATTTTTAAAACTATATAGTATTATATTTACACAATAACTAATGGAATAAAAAAACTATTTCTCCTAATTAAAATATTATAGCAGGTTTTGGCTACAATATTAAAAACGTTATCGTTACTAAATAAAAATACAAATTTATCTGCATCTGATAAAAGCTAAAATTTGCATTAAAATGTAAAACATCATTTTACATTTTCTGTCTAAGATCTGCATACAAAGGGCACTGCATTAAAACATGAAACTCATCCTCTACACAGTTAATACAATATACACAGGTTCTTTCATGAACTGCTTTCCTTTCGTATCTACCTGCTTCTACTCTAAGGGGTGCAACCCCACATCTAAATTTTGCATATGCACTTCTATATTTTAGTGGCATCTTATATTCTAAATAAGGTTCAGTACACAAATCATGCTTAAACAATTTATATGTCCTTAATTTGTTACCTTGACTATATGCAGAGACTCTATATTTCCAATCTGATTTATACTTATCAAACATTAATTGTTCAATTTGCAAAATAGTATGTTTAGTAATAATATTATTTTTCAAAATTACAATATGCTTCTAAGTTTTGAGCTTTTAACATTTCACAAATTCTATAGCTCCAATTCTTAATTCTATCATTGGCTTTTTTAATTGACCATTTAAATTCTTTAAAATTTATTCTATCATGTTCCATAATTGAACATCTTGCCCAGTGTCTAAATACACTTGACCATTGTCTTATATATGCCGGCTTCCAGCCCATATCACCAGCTATAGAATCATTTGGTGTGTATTTACCAACTCCCATGAAAAATCTCATAGCCCTGTTTTGGACAGCATTAATGCACGAGAATTCTCGAGTTCCCCAAATGCAGGATCCATAGTTTATAACTGACCAAACCATGGTATCATACAACTTTGAAATTATATTGTGCTGGAAACCGCCATGTATTTTGCTTTTTACAATTAACAAACCCAATGCTCTACTGGCTGATTTAGCCACTGCTTTAGCCATTAATTGATAATCTAAAAATTCTGTTAACAATAATCCTAAGTATTGGTAACAATTAACACACTCCATTGAGTTACCATTTACTGTAAAATTAAAATCTGTCCGTGGTATCGATGGGTTTCTAAAATGCATAATTTTGGACTTATTGACATTAACATACAAAGCATTATTATTACACCAAAAATTAAGCACATCTAACATCTTCTGAAGGTCTTGTTCATTTTCATTATCAATATCAATACCAATATTTAGAGCATTTATATCATCAATTACGCTGTTAATATATATATTGAACATAATAGATGACAGTATACAGCCTTGTTTTAAACCAGAGTCAACATTAAACCAATCGATCATATTGCCATTTAAACGTACACTACATTCTTTGTTAGAATAAAGTCCTTTCAGTGCAAACATAAATTTTGAGCTAATACCTAAATGTTCTAACTTATTAAATAATAATGCTCTATTTATCGAGTCATATGCTTTTTTAAAGTCTATAAAGGCAACATATGTAGACAATTTACACTTTTTCCTTGTTTCAATAATTGAGGTTATTGTATTTATATGATCTACTGTACTTCTCCCTTTCATAAAACCATTTTGTTCATCTTTGATTATCTCCCTTTCATCTAGCCATTTTACCAGTCTATCATTTAAAATACCACAACAAACTTTATATGCAAAAGGAGCTAGAGTTATACCTCTGTACGATAAAGGATCACGTGGATCTGAAGTAGAACACTTTGGTATTGGGGTAATAATTCCCCTATTCCACATACTTGGTACTTTACCAGTCTTAAAACATAAATTAAATAATTTATGCAATACATATATAACGATTTGATTTTTACACAACTCTGCTTGGATAAGATCGATATCTGGGCTTTTACAATTTTTTGCACCCATTACAATTTTATATACCTCATTAATTGTAATCTCATCATCAAGCTCATTACAAACTATGTTTTCTTTAATACTATAATTTTCAATTCTATCAGAATTACTGTCTCCATTCAAATTTAACAAAGTTTGAAAACAATTTTCCCACTTGTTTAAAACTATATCTGAATTGCCAGTTATAGAGCCATCATCTAGTGTAACCTCATTTGGTATATTTAATTGTCTCCCGTTACCAATACCAATTTTTCCTATTTTTCGCCAAAATTGCTTAGAGTCAATGTCACTTAATCTAATTAATTCCTCTTGGCTGCGATACCAATATTGTCGTTTACATTTTTGCACTAGTTTATCAAAGTCTTTGCGTTTATTCACAAATGTTTTACGTAATTGGGTTTTTAAAATCCCATTTTTACTAGATATATAGTCTTTTTCAGCAATACATACATTATTCCACTTTTCAGTTAGCTCATTGTTCCACCACGGTTTTTTAAACCGCCTTTTTCTATTGTTTGTACCGTTCCTCATTTTAACTTTTGATTCTAATTTTAATTTCATTTCATTGTGCATAATTTCAACAAAACCATCATATAATTTATTCACATCACCTTGACTACCATTTGAGTATTCTATATTATTTATACACTCATTAATACTATTTATGACATATTTAAATCCGTCATCCAATCATTTGGTATATTTTTCACATTATATGAAATAAACTTATTTTGATTTTACTTCACATTACTATGAACACTATTTGATTTTTTTAACTGAAAAATTGGTTTCATATTCCCAACACAATATTGAATGATCCGGTATGTATTTTGGGTCGAATATACCAGATACTGCACTTTTATTACATATAACACTTGCTCGTATTACTTCAAAATTTGTATAATGACACAGATTTTCATATGGAAATAACAATAAAGTAATTAATATAGAAAGGCAGTTTCAGAGATAGAAAGCATATGGTTTAACAATAGACCTGGGGTGTAAACTGTTTTATAGTATAAAGTTTCAAAAGCTTAAAAAGGTAACCTACAGAATTGTGTATTTAAAAAGTCTAAAACTGATTGATTTGGTTTAGGTTTATATGGTGTTTTACGTCACCTTCAACAATATTTCAGTTATATCGAGGCGGTCAGTTTCATTGGCGGAAGAAACCAGAGAAAACCACCGACCTGCCACAAGTCACTGACAAACTCACAACATCAGTGGTGATAGCTATAGGCCCCGTTTGCACATGTAGTTATAAATCCAAGTCAAACTGAAGATAGAATGACAATAGTTATCCAGGTGCCAGATAGGGTATAACAATCGATAGAGCATATTTCAAGAACATCAATATATTAGGTCATCATATCCATGTTCTAGTTAACAAAGATATGTAATTTGCTCGATTCTTCTTAGATGTCAGTCTTCGCGTGTCACCATAGAAACTGCTTGTAATTATATCTACTTGATACTGTGGACACAATGAAAAATTGTTTAAGCGAAAAAAATCTCAATAGAACATCTGTTTGATAAATGAAGCTATATCGATTTTATTAACGAATAAAACATATTCCATTTAATATGAACTGGGGAAATACAACTATTTTGCTGTCATATAAAGAATGGATGTATATAAACAAGATTCCTTGTTTCCCTCGTACGCGTTACAAAGATGTATGGTTCTATCTATGTGGCCTACGAAATAAATCACACAGGGTTAGTTTGTTTTTAAAGCTGAAGTCAATCGATTAACAACATTTTAAAAATAAATCTTGAAAATGTATCGTTTAAAGAAAATATTTTGAAGGTGACATGTTAGGAGTGTTTGAAGATACCAAAGGGGTGATCAGAATCCGTAAATCGATGAAGGACAGACAACACGCCGGCCAAAAAAAAAAAGGACAAAAGGACGAACAACCATCTACAAAACATACACATAAAACTAAAGATCGAGTAACACGAACCTCACTAAAACCCGGAAGTGAACTCGGGTGCTCCGGAAGGGTAAACAGTTTCTGTCCCACTAGTGGCACCCGTCGTATTAATATAGTTACAAACCCGGTGACAAGTCATGAATGAGGAAAACACGGGAAGTGTTTACGACAAGTGAAACATATCCGTGGTCATTTGTGACATAAGTATGAATTCCATAACCCCAATGTATTGTATAGCGCCAAATGAGCAATGTATTGTATAGCGCCAAATGAGCTATTTTTTCAGCTATCATGGTGAGAACAGGTTGTATTTGATGAGATGATGATGTCCAGATTTAAACTGTCGAAATTTTTAGATTTTATGTTTCATGTATAAAAATGACAGAAGAAATCACCGAAATGGACTGTATCCCTTTAAGTATTATCGTTTGATATACAAACGTCAAACGAGATGAGTGTATATACATTTGCTTGTTCCTACACCAACCTTGCGTAGATGTGTAGACCAGACCCACGTAATTATATCATACGGTCACAAGACCATGTCACCATAATGTTATAGAGGTCATATTTTTTTTATGACAAACCGGGTGTGTGTCAAATACTCTTCGTATTATTAGAATTATTATTGTTGTCATAGACCCCCATGGGATGTAACAAAATAACAAACCTCATTAAAATGTACCCTGTGAGAAGGCATGTGATGCGACTGAGTATACTATCAAAATGTATTACGAATTTGGATCGTGAGGATAAACAACAGCCTAGTGTAGTAACATTATACCTGTTTGTTTGATTACTTGATGGTGATTAACGCCACTTTCAACAATATTTCAGTTATATCGTGGCGGTCAAATTTATAAGTGGAAGAAACCGGAGGACCCGGAGCATTATGAATGAAACAATAGTAAAGACAGAATGTTTTCTAAACATTAACAACAACTATTAAAAGTTTGGCAATAGGAAATATGTATAAATTATAACAGCTTATTAAATATTTAATACTATGATGTAAAAGTACAACATAAACCGAAGTGGAAAAGGATACAGATTATAATCACAAGGAAGTACGTGTCGTATATCAGGAAATACAATATATCTACACTTATATACTGGTCCATTTGCAGCTTAAATGGCATTATATTCGACGCATAATATTCAAGAAAAACAACTATAACATACAGGGAGCATTTACTCAGGGATTTGATTGATTTATTTTTGGTTTAACGCCACTTTCAGCAATATTTCAACTATATCATAACGACCAGTTTCAGTGGTGGACGAAGCAGGAGTACCCGGGGAGAACCACCGACCATGGGTATGCAACTGGTAAACATTATCACTTGCGGTTGCGAGTCGAGTGCACCTTTTTTGTAATTTACAAAGCCGGGTGCGTACTCAAGCCGTATTGGTGATAGGCTTGTATGAGCTGTTAGGTAATCCAACTACCTAACTCATTGAGCCACCCGGGTCCCTCATTTACTCAGGGAACGGGCCGTCTACTTAAAATAAATTCTGACATACAGGGAGTATATTACTCAGGGAAAGGATCATGTATATACTTGAAATAAACTCTAACGCACAGGGAGCACCGCAGTTTCTTGCACATGGAACGGATTTAAGAAATAAATCATGGAAGCCAGAATGTGTTAGGAGTTTTAACATGGATTGGCGGATATTAGTATTTTATACCGAGCCAGAAGCGAGGGATAAAATTTACTAATATCCGCCAATCCATGTTAAAACTCAAAACACATTCTGGCTTCCATGATTCATTTCGATTCTGATATGTCTAAGAGTACTAATTACACCTTATATAAGAATGCTGGATTCTGATTGGTTAATAGCCGTGATATTTTTTTACAAAGTCAGGCCTTGCATTGTGAATTTGCAGAATTTTTACTTCATGTATTTGCATAAGATTTAACTATTTTACATGGTATTTGTAAAATCGTTTTTGCCGTTTTTACCCTTCACCGAGACGCTTGCAACAAAATTTGTAAAACGTTATCAGTTGTGCGTTTTATGTAACACCATTTGGTAGAATTAAACAGATACATCATGTAAGGTCCTGAAAACGACAAACAAAAAGTATTATTTATTTAGCCAGTGTTCTAAATAATATTCGGTGTAATTAAACAGATATATAATGTTTGGGAAGGGTATTTGCGAAAAATACCAGTCTTGAGACTAAATTTCCCTCGCCATTCGGCTCGGGACATTTTTCGTCTCTCGACTGGTATTTTTCGCAAATACCCCTCCCAAACATGATATATCTGTATAAAATACGATAGTATACTTTGATTGGAAGACGGTAGTTTATATTTACGTTTGCGGAAAATGTCGCACACAATTTATGCTGCCAATGGAAAAGTCAGTCACATTCACCGGCGCATGTGCTAATGAGATTATACCGAATGGAAAATTCGCGCGTCTGTTAACAAAGCGAAAGAAGGAGGTCATGTTAGAATATGTATTATATAATAAATAAATAAATTATTGTGCAACTATATTTATGATATGATTTTGTAATTACTGTCCACTGCTTGTACACAAGTGGTCGCCGTGCACATTGGTTAGTGTGTTTGCCTCGCGTACGGTAGATCGTGGATTCGAACCCCGGTCGGGTCAAACCAAACACTATAAAACTGATATTTGCTCTTTATCGTCTCCGTACCCAGCATTAAAAAAAAAGGCTGGTTGACTCGGAATCAAGTTAACGTGTCCTAGTGGTGCGGCATGTCTACCTGCAGATTGTCATTTTAGTGAGCTAACATAATAATAATCCAATTACTATTTAAGCTATTTTTTGTTCTTTTTGTTCATTTGTTGCCGTTGCCATATCTATTACGAAGGTACGCCATGATATAGCTGAAAAATGGCTGAGTTGGCATTAAACAACAATTACTCATTACGAATGTACATTTTTTTTGTTTGTACTCTGAATTTTGTAATCGGTGTTTTTTTTTATCCCCACTCTGCAATGCTTTATTGTATGTAATCCTTTTCTCCACATGAAACAATTTAAACAATTTCCTGGAAGGGTTAGACAGAGGTCATATTTATTTGTTAAACACAATGATTTAATTTCTATGGTTTTAAATCTTCCGGGAGATAAATGCAATCGGTGGTTATTTGATGTAAATACATTTTGTTAAAGCAAATAATGTTTCCTCAAAATATTTATATACCATATTTTGAATTGGTGGGGGGGGGGGGGGGGCATGAAATAAGAAATATATATGTGGAAATGTGTTACTGAAATTTAGTAATATTTTCAACGGATGTGGTTTGAATTCAGCCCCTCCCCCCAAACACCATAAGATGACATATCGGAAAAAATGTCTTGCCATCGAACTATGTATGGTTGATGGATTAGTAGAAATATTTTTTTATATCCACATCTTCGCTAGCCAAGATTTACGACCTTGCATATCAGGAAGGGTGTGGCGGGTCGTAATTCTTGGCTGATGAAGATCCTACATCCAGGACACCGAGTTCTAGAAAGGTTAGAAAATATTCATTTTCCTAATTTAGTGTTTTATTATGTAAGAAATATGAATTATTAATGAGAATGTAAATTTAATTAAATTATATTCATATATAATATTACTAAACCATTAGTCTATTAATATGTCACATGATGACTAAAGCTACACGAGAAACAATCAGTCCTAATAATTTCCATTAATATTTTCACCCCCCCCTTTTTTTTTTACATCGTTTTTGTTCTTTATCTTAAATATTTCGCAAACAATATTGGTTTCCATGGATGTCAACAGATTATAAAAAAAAACACCATAAACACAAAACAGATTTCTGTGCATTAATTGTTATTGACCATTATTAATCATTCACATGATTCATCTATACTGCCACATAAATATAGTTCTCTCGCGGATGAATATATATTGATGACACTCCCGATACTTAAGGATATACTGCACTGCTTGTCTGACTGCATAGGGAAGAAGACGCATTAACTAAGTAAGCAAAATTAATCTTTTGATATTAATTTAGTCTACAGTGTAGTAGTAAACTAGATCGCTATTGCATCATTTAAACCTTATATTGATCTATATTCCAACTGATGATAATTGTTTGTAAACCAACGAATGCTAGACATTTTGAAAATCATTTTTAATTTTGTTAATTATTTTCAGATTTTAAAAAATGGCAGACAAACCAGATCTAGAGGAAGTAACTAAATTTGATAAAACAAAGCTGAAAAAGACAGAAACACAAGAGAAAAATCCTTTACCAACCAAAGAAAGTAAGTGTTATTTATTTATATTTGTATTCAATACGTTTTTCTTTTGTGAGACATTTAAGTAAGCTTAGGAAAGCATCCACTGTGAAATGCCCTCCATATTATTATAAATAATACTGTATTACGATCATCCTTGCCGCCTACGAGTGTGTTGTAAAAGGTGAAGTATTATCTTTACAACCTTTCTTATTTCTATACAGGTATAATTCATCTTAAAGATAAATTAAATAAACTACAAAGGGCAAGTTTTATTTTTATAAGGAATACACATGAAACAACTTAGTTAAATGTAAAGACGTGTACTCTTGTTGTCTTTACCTATTAAGGATGCATTTACATTTACCTATTGTTTAGATAACGCCCATTTGGAGAAACTTTCAAATCTCACATCCTTTTTTTTAATTCTGTTAGAGCACAAATGCAACAATTGGCATGGTTTATGAAAATAATATAAATAATCATTTTTTTCTTGTTTTGATCGATTTATGAGTTATATTTGGGAGATTACCACGCACTTGACATCGTCTGCTAGACAGATGTTTCCTATGAGTCACTTTCTAAACATTTCTTCCATTGTCGTGTAAAAACGGTATGCTAATTCATGATATTGCATGTGTAAAAAATAGAAAATGCTCTATTTAACTTAAATTTCCCAAATACTTGTTTGCGTAATTAATGCCTATGAATAAGAATAAGAATTGTATTTACCAAATCAAGGACCCACAAGGGGCATAAGTATTACAATGATTAGATTAGATATTACAACAAATACAATGCAGAATAAAGGATTATTATTAACTCATATAAACATATACAAGCATTAATCCAACCAGATAGTATATAGAAACTATCTTGTAATATAATATATCAAGGCTACCTCAGCAGTCCAGAATACATGGCATAGGGCAGATGAGATGTATATGTATTACATCAGACGTGACCTGCATGTTGTTAGACACTTCCTATCTGACGACAATATTTTATTTGTTATTTTGTGTCTATTTAATTACTAATCACATGATGCATGATATATTGTCAACAATAAATGTTCCTAGTCAGGTCGATGAGCATTGCAAAAAAAAAAAAAAAAATACATTTAAAATGGCAGACGAAACGAATGATTAATTATTACATCACCAGTTAATAAATGTGTGGTTATTCACTCAACTTTAAAACCAGACAAGATATTTTTGTCTTGGGAATGATTCACTTTTCTCTCTCAACAAAATATGAATTATTTTAATCAACAAACAGCCCGACATGATCGATAGTGACTCAACTCGAATGGAATTTTACTACCATTCCAGCATCATCAGCAGACGAACTTTTCAACCGATTTCTCATATCAAATTTCTCTCAGTGACTCAAATGGATTAAAGGAAAGTCTTATCATCACATATCATATTATTTATCAAAGCAGATTAGATCTTGACATGGCGATCTTGTTTCTATTCCTGATGCTGATTCACAGTGGAGAGGAACCTAGGTGACGTCCATTACTGCACATTAAGTTAATGGCCAACCCTTTAAATATTAATATTTGATGGCATTTATAGATACATGTAGTTCGCGGAAAAGACAGTTACATAATGATGTAATGTTGAGTGGTGGGTGGTATGGGGTTGAAGGGTCAGTTTGATTAGAATAAAGGAACAATGATATTATAGAAGCGATCATTTAAATTAAAGAAAAAGGGGACGAGGTATAAAAATTACATCCCCAAATTTTAGAGAAAAGATAAATTGACCAGAAAGATGCAAAACATAATCTGACTCAGCTGTTTTCAACGAGATATCTTGATAAAATTTGGAGAAAAATATTTCATGTCTAAAGAAGAAATATTTTGATTTTGTTTCCCGAAAAATACTTCCGCATCGAGACTAATGAATAGCCCCTTCCCCAAGATGAAATGGTCGGTCTTTGCTTTCCAATGGGCCACTATCAACCATACAGTTTCCTTTCCATCGAACGAAATGACCCAAATCTCATGTCTAAATGATCGACTAGCTGATTTAGGTCTCATTGATATTGGCGACTTTGATATAATTTTAATTAGGTTACAGGCTCACTTCACTCCTGTATTTGATTAAAAAGGATTTTAAATAGAAAAATGTTTCAGGAACCTTTTTTTTTGTTACTTCAGAAAAAAATCCAATTAAATGTAGTTATAAATTTTATGTACCTCAAAATGGTGTAATTTAAATTTTTTCTGTGTACATAAAAAGGGAACAACTTTGTTCAATGAGGTTTGACTTGTCCATAATGGAAATATGCATGCAATTACGTAGTATATTAATTTTATTTTATTTTCTCTTTTCAGCAATTGATCAAGAAAAGAAGGGATAATGATATTTGATCATTCAAAATCTTGGAGGCCTTTATTCATTCCATCCTGGACCTGTGTGCACCAACATAAAACAGGGACTAATTCGATAACGTGTCTCTCAAGATGCTCATTATATTTATGACACAATTCCATATTTGTACAATGTATTTGTTAGCCAACAAGCATGTATTTTTTATTTCAAGCAATTTATTTACATAAATTTTGATGGTTTTAAATGGGGTTGAAATTTCAGTATTTCGTATTTCTTAAAACAGGGAAGTTATAGAAGTTATGTGAAATATGTCGCCCTATTATATCAATTCATGCAAAGCTTAGGTAAATAATAAAATTGTATATCTTTTTAAATTTGATCTTGTTTTTTTTATCTGCACCCAGAATCGTTTATTGCTTCCTCCTACTGTATGCTTGAGTTCTTTTTTAAAACACCCAGCAATTAAAAATCGGGTACATTTTCTCCCATTTTTCCTTGATGGATATCTTGTTTTCATAGGAGCTGCCATGGCCGCGATCGTATGTTAGTTGAATGCTACAATCAGTGTTCATCACCACAAGTGTAATGGGTGAAATGTGATCATATTCGTCCGCGACTTACAAATCATGTCTTCTTTGGTTTTACACAGGGACTATTGTCCCCCCCCCAAAAAAAACTGACGGACCGACAAGGAACAAGCTGAAATATTTTTTAACAGACACATCGTTAAACAAGCATAACAAGTGACGACATTTATCTTTAGCTCTTTTACACGAAAAAAAAATGTCATCCCATATTCAATATTGTTTTCAAATGTTAATATTGAAAAATAAAATATTTGA
Organism: Gigantidas platifrons; assembly: GCA_002080005.1. NCBI lineage: Eukaryota > Metazoa > Mollusca > Bivalvia > Mytilida > Modiolidae > Gigantidas > Gigantidas platifrons. The sequence goes on from MJUT01063864.1 coordinate 1,123,664, forward strand.
AATTCTTGGCTCACCAGCAAAATAATTGCTAGCCTTTGTAATTGGGGAGAATGAGAGGAAATAACAAATATATTTAGGGTGCCTATTAAATTGAAAACAATGAAGAAACCATAGACCAAATGTGTAATCAGAAGCAGAAAATCGAACGACAGACAATGCAATGACCCCCCCCCCCAAAAAAAAAGAACAATGATGATCTACAAAACACTATATAGAAAACTGATCGAGCAACACGAACCCCACTGAAAACCGGGGTAAACTGGGGTGCACCTGAAGGTTGAGCAGTTCCTATTGCACTAGTGAGGTAGGTCATATTAATCTGGTTACAAACCCGGATATAAACCGTCAATGATGAAAGGACCGGATTGTAAATAAGACAAACAGAACATATATGTGGTCATTTGTGATGCGGATATTCCGTAACAGTTAACAAGTCATGGCGACGGCCAAACTTTCGAAGTGATGACTTCAACTTCACCACTAGAAATCTTTGGTTTAGTAGCAACCCTCTATCAAAGACATTGTGAAAGGAACCACAAGTCTGGAATATCGTATAAACTGAGAGAGATATATTCCAATTGAAGGATGATGCAGTAAGGTTACTACATATAAATGGAAAGTTCACAATGGGAAAATTGAAATATTGTTTTGTCGTAATGTTCTCATTAACCGGTCCTCACTGTCAATTTCGAAGTGTATGTCAAGGTATGAAGCTGAATGAGCTGTATCTCTGATGTCTTTTATTTCAAGCTCAGTGGAATAAATGTAATCAACAAAATAACCAAACTTTGAATTATTTTGTGAAGTACCATCAACTGACCAACATGGTCGTTACTATAAATAGAACATAGAGGTAAAACACTACATAATACCCTCCAACGTATTATTCAGTGGAAAGTACCTTTTAGCTCCTCTGGAACTAAGGGTCATGTGACCTTTTCACATTTAACTCAATTTTCTGGGGCCGTCGTGGCCGTGATTGGATTTACAATAACTTATGCAAGCAGTGCCTATCACCACTGATGTTGTGAGTTCGAATCTCGATCAGGGCGAGGTGTACAACATTACGTGATAAAAGTTTGTCAGTGACTTGCGATATGTCGGTGGTTTTTCTCCGGATCCTCCGGTTTCTTGCACCAATAAAACTGACCGCCACGATATATAGCTGAAATATTGTTGAAAGTGGCGTTAAACACCATCAAACAAAACAAACAAAAAAAATTTCTGAAACAATAAAACCATTTTAACCAAAGGGTGGGTGGTGGAATAGTGATTGGGTTGTCTAATTTCAAAATTGTGTTTGACACCTCCAAATATGGCATCTGTTACTACCGGTATTTTGTGTGTAGTGTTTTGTAGATGGTTGTTTATCCCTTTGTTCTTTTTATGTTGGCCATTGCATTGTCTGATTATTACAACTTTGGTATCTTCGAACTTTTCTTAATAAAAATTTATTTTAAAATAATCTATGAATAACTAGGTAAGCGATACATGCTCAGACGAGCCTCTAGTTAGCTCACCTTAGCCAAAGGCTCAATTAAGTTGCATGTCCGTCCAAATGTCGTAAACTTTTCATATTTTCCATTTCTTCAGAACCACTTTATACTCAGCGACGGACCTTAACACAATTGATCATGTAAGGGTCTTGGCGGAGTGTTGTATCTTTTTCAATTTCGAAACGACAAGATGGCAGATACTTCTGAAAATTAACATGAATGTTGTCTTCTACAAAGTTTTCCATTATTTGTATTGTGGAAACATAAAATGTCTGCCATTTTAACATATAGGATGAACGTTTTTTTTTTTTTAATTCTTCTCTTAGTCTGGGACTATTATACTGACTCTATAATAGAATAATAGTCACAGGGACCGTGCACAGGCGCTCGTGACACGGAATTACTACCCCTCCTTTTTTGTTAACTTTCAGTTTACATATTCATTTTCAATAAATTTCATTATTATTGCATCTCTCTTTCCTTTATTTTAATTGTTCGTGTCCATATTCATACAGTCTTATGCTAACAGGAACTTACATGTGTCGACCCTATATACAAATGTAAGTTTACTGATGCTGTTAGTTTCATCCATGTGAAACCGTGCACCAATATATTGTAAGAAGGAAATTTTCACACGATAGAAAACCTAAATACAAATACAAATACAAATACAAATGTTTTTTATTGACAATCAAAGGCGCCCTTTCAGGCAGTATAATCACATATATTTACAATAATTTCAATGATTCGAGACAAACAAAATAATAATTAAAAAAAAATGAATATATATTTGTATACAATGTATACATGGTAAATCATATTTTTAACGACAGAAAATATATATTTTTTTAAATTGTTACATAATAGAGTGTATCTCCATGTGAAACGATGCTTTGCAAGTATCTATACAAATCCATGCAAGCGGCACGGCGTCATACGAGTCAATGTATAAACTGATGGTTGAGTTGCATTTTATAATACAATAAAATTTATGTGTGAAAATGATTGAAATGTATTTATAAATTAATGTTAAATTATGGATCGAACCCGTGTTTTACAAGATTTTATACCGACTATTTACAATCGTGTACATTAAACATATAAATATGTATACAGTACATGTAAAATAAATCTTTGAATCTTGAATCTATAAGTATTTAAGCTAATCAATGTAACATATGTTTCAAATTTTGTGAAGCATGTAATATCATGGTGTGATATATTCAGTATGCATCGATTCAATATTGATGCTTAAATTCTACAATTCATTAACTTGAACTTCCTTGTCGTTGCTTCAAACATGTATTATAGCCCGACATATCTTAAAATAGCTGCGGAACCGTAGCCCTTATGGTTCTTGACAAGTTTTCTGATATTTTCGGACATATAAAAAAAAAGAACTGACCAAGGACCAAAGGGCTACGGTTCCAGGTCCGCAAATATCAGAAAACTGGCCAAGGACCATAAGGGCTACGGTTCCGCAGCTAATCTTAAAATGGATATGGACGTGAATAATGGTGATAAAAAAGAAATTTTTTCCAGAATAGTGTACAAGAGATTCATATACTGAAAATTTTATTATTAAGAGTTCTTATTATTTTTATATCCATATTTTATTATTTTATTGAAAAACCAACAATATGTGCTCCCTAAATTTAATTATTGAAATTTACAGTTCCTTGATAATGTAACTTTTCAAAACTAAGATTCCAATTCTCGCAGTCATACGTGACCTTAGCTAATTTTGTCTAACCTGTTTATGTCTTTTAGTTTACTTCCTCTCAATGACTTTCTAAATCTAGGTTTCCAATCTTTTGACGTTGAGTATACCAGATAAAGGTTATCCCAGCTTCAAAATGTTCCCGGGATGTTTCCTTGATATTGTTCGACCTCGATATAGCTTGAATAAATCAAAGGCACACTTGGGTCCAGGATTTAAAAAAAATTAAAATAAGTTATCTAGAGTGTATGTTTAATCTTAGGGCCCCTTGGCATGTTTTATTAGAAATTTGTTGGAAAATGTCAATATGGCCTACAATAGTAATAAAACATGACAGGTTCCCTAAAATTAAACATACACTCTAGATAGCTTATTTTAATAAAAAAAAAATCCTGGACCCAAGTGCCTGTGGAATAAACACACGTTTGTTTATTAGCATCAGACCACTGGATGGTCCGTAAGTGTGATCCATTTCCTTAACATATGCGTTGATTGAAAAATAAATAATATGATACCTTCTTAAATTTGCAAAATCACCAGTTTCCGTTGTACTAAATATCATCTAAATTTCATCTGATGTTCGAGTCGTGTCACATTAACATAACGAGGCCACTTAAATATCTAGTCAGGACCTGTTAACCAGTCAGGAGCAACTGAGTTCACTCCCGGTTTTTAGTGGGGTTCGTCTTGCCCAATCTTTAGGTTTCTGTGTAAGGTGTTTCGTAGACTCAATGTTGGAGTATAATCAGAGGCACCTTCTGGTACCATCAACTATGGGGGGGGGTTAAAAAGTATTGATCTCGGGTGTAATTTAGTGGATACAGTGTAGTTTGCTATCTATTCAATTGATGGATTATATTTTAAATAGTTCACAGAATACATTCAAACACTCATTCAGTAATTCTGATCAACTCGGCTGGTTAAAAATACAACTGCATTAAGACATGAAGCATCACATATGAAAAAAAGGCGATTGGTGAAAATAATTGTAATACTATTATCAGCAGTGGAGGTTCTGATCATCATTTAGACCAAGTCAAATAAACCAAAAGGTGGAATTGTCTTTTTTGACACTGAAGCTGGGAGTAATGCAGCCAGTACAGTTTAATTTGACAAATTGTTGTACGACTCCCAGACTGAAGCGACAACCCCCCACCCCCCGATAATTACAATTTATCGCACATTTCAATTACACTATAGTGTTTAGTTTGAACCGACATGTAATTTTAATTAAGCGACCTAGTTATTTGGTTGAGAGCAATAAGTCTTCCGTTTGAATAAAGTACGATACTTGACAATTATGAAGTGAAATAGTCATTTAATGAATCATTAAATCAAGATAAAATATGTCAGTCTCAAATCGTATAATGTAGGGAAAAAACGCGGGAATAAAGAGTTATTGTTCCTATCATGTGAATTCTTGGTACCAGATGGGGCCTTTATGGACGTTTTATGGTTTCTAAATAAGAGAGTTCACCGTCTCGAATGTACACAACCTTTGTTTTCAAGGATGCACGCAGATTTCTTTATCTATTTCGAATAGAAAGGTGCGTTTTTGTTGTGATTTAAAAGAAATAACACACTGGCTATTATAGTAACAGCCATAATTAAAGCTCAAGCTAGCAATTTGGCAATGTCACAGAAGATTGCTTTGTACTGATCCAGCACATGCAACTATCTATGTCTATGACAGGCCCTGTGATCCCAGTGATGAGAGTGATGCATTCATTTTACCGATGCAGGACGAGAATACAGCATCACATTACATGTCAGAACCTGTAAGATTTGTTATCAAAATCAAAGATCATGGATTCGAGACCAGATCGGGTCAAACCACAGTAAAATTGGTATTTGCTGCTTCTCCCATGCAGCATTATGCATTATGGGGGAAAGATAAAAGACTGGTTGTTGTGGACTCAAGATATGTACGAAATATTGAGCGACATGTATACCTGCAGACTGTTGTTTCAGTGAGCTAACACTATAATACCCAACTAGTCGTGGTGGTCTTGTACAAAGCCGTCATTTCAATGAATATAACTTGTTCTCGCCATGATATAGGCATAGCTGAAAATTTGCTCATTTGGCATAAGCAACAATAAAAAATCTTGTTAAGATTTGTCTTTCAAAGAAATTTTCTGCTCTGTATCTCCAGTCAAATCTCATCACAAGCACTAACAAAGATATTCTGGAAATTAAAAAGCTGATCCCCTGATGCATTCTGATGCGTATTTTGTCATGGACAGATTGTGTCAGAACAGGTTCTGATAAGATTTCATGTACAGTATTATAATACAATGTACATTTTGCAGGCATATTTTCTTCTTCAAATCTGCAAAAAAAAAAATTATGATCTCTTACAGGTTTAAGTAGTTAAAGATGCATTTTAACTAAAAATAACATTGTTATTGTTATTGCCCTCAATAAATGTATCACATGATCAATTTCGTGAATTTTTGCTATAGTTCAATCATTCACTCCGCCCATAGAAGATGTTCTATGTGGAAAAACTTGTGTCTTATCCATTTGTTATTACTAAAATATATTTAAACTAAGATTCACTCACCCTATCCAATGCTTTAGGACAGAGCAGAACTACTATTATTAATTAAAGAAAACCTCAGATATGATAATTTACAATTGTACCAGTATTTTTACTGGAAGGTCACTAAAAGCATTCATTATGATATTTATGACAAATTTGACCATATGTTATGAAATACATATGTATCGTACAAATGTCCTAATGTTAGACGAACCTTCAACACAAAGACACAATTTCCTTCAGGAATGCTCTTTGTTAAAGAGAAAAATCCCCTTTCCCACCACAACCCCTACTTTTGCTTTTATTTTTCAGCATGCCCAGTACAGTACATTATCCTTGTAGTTAAAGTCACATATATATCACTCAGAGTTTCAATTTTTTTTTCTAGTTTCCTTGAGAAACTTTTTTTGTTGCAGAAAAAACCCCCCACTTTTGCTTGGAATTTTCTTCATTCCCAGTACAATGCACTATCCTTTTATTTCAAATCACCATCTATACATGTATCATTATTAGATCTTTACAGTTTGTTGATTTTTTTCTTCTAGTTAAAATAAAAACATTCATGATATCCCTGATTGGCATGGCCAAATAGACTTCCAACTTTAATGAAAAGTCATCCATTGTCAGACTAATTATTGACAGTACATTTGTTTTACCTATGATTAAAAGCCGAAGTGATCTTGAAAGTTTACATAGACTATCCGCCGATATGTGCTATAAGCTACATGCACAGAGAATATGGTTACTACAGAAGAAATTAAACTGCAGGGTCAGTTTGGGAACTGCTACGTTTGACCATACATAATTATTTAATTATTTAAATTATAACTTGGTTAAACAGCCAGGTCAGTGTGGGAACCACTACGCTTGACCATACACAAGTGAATTTGACAAACTGTCTACTAACATTACTCAATATGTGTGCCGTATGTTATCTCGAATGTACATGTATAAATAGGTAGAGGCAGGGGTTCACACTCTTATCTGTATATAAAGAGACGGTTTTAGATTTTATCCATATATTGAACATTTTAATATAAGTGACATAGAACTTTTATGTGTGTATATAAATTTTACGCGTGATAATAGGATCTCACAACCTACTCATTCCTGGATGATACATATACATACAAGATGAGGTGTTCCATGATTGGAAGTCAATACATATAAAAGAAGAAAGAAGAAGTTTCCTTCTGAAACCTTTTTTTGTTGGAGAGATTATTTGTTATTGATGTAAAAATGAACTGGCATATTGACATTATTGTATTTTAAACAAATATAACCAATCTAGCTTGTCTGATCTTCTGTTGAGGTCTCCCATTTCCTTACTAGTTAGTCATGATTTGAGTTGAAACTTGAAAAATAAAAACATGCATTGCATAATCTGGCATATTGGTATTTAAAAAATGCATAAAAATATATTGTCAATTATTCTACAATGTTGTGGAATGAGTAATAAAAATATGTTAAATATATTTATGTTGTTTACACATTAAAATTTGTTAAGAAATTTTTCATCTGTAAACGAAATTTTTTTTTTATAGTTTTTTAATGTTTATATTAAATGACATTGTGCATTTATTTTCAGATACTGAAAAAGATAAATAATGGCATCTGTAAGACTTAGAAATGATAAAAAGTAAGTTTCAGTAGACACAAAGGGAGATAATTTACTGTTGAATTGATGCTCTATGGACCACAATATGGTACAAAGTTTGATGATTTTATAGTCTAACTTGTAAATTAATTAATTGATGATTTGTTGTATACAGATTTAAGAATTTCATATGTGACTAGATCAGTAAGGTTGAACATTTATTTTTTTTACATGGTACATTAAAAACATTAAAAGAACACTCATTCTCAAATGTAAAAAAAATCACCATGTATTACATTTTTATTATATGTGTTCTAAAAGGTATACAGAAAACAATTAAGGTTATACATTTAACTGATAATTTACTAAAAATAGAAAAAAAGATATTAAAAAAAATAGTAATGATAACCATGGAAACGAAAAGTATCAATAATGTAAAATTTACTAGAGAAAGAATGGGGTTAGGGTAATTGTGTTTAAAGCCACTTTCAACAATATTTCAATTATATGGTGGAGGTCAGTTTCATTGGTGGAGGAAACTGGAGTACCCAGATAAAACCACTGACCTGGTTCAAGTCACTAACAAACTTTATCACATAATGTTGTATCAAGTACACCTCGTCATGAGTGGTATTCTAGGGAAAGAACGGTAAAGAACGGTAATCTAGTTACATTGTATTTTGAAATGTTTTATCTTACAGGCTATCAAAGTTAAAGCAAGAAAGTAAAAAGCTACATGCTGAGGTGGAAGCTTTAGAAGATGCCCTGATGCTTCATCAGAGATATAAACATGAAGATAATAGCAGTGTTAGAGGCATTCTAAGGTAGACAACTCATATTTATAGTAATTTGTAAAACATTCATGTCAAATTTCTAATCTTGAGGCAAAAGCCAAAAAAAAGCTACCCTGCACTTTTCAATTCACAGAAATAATTAAACAATTAAAATCTTTAAAGTAAATGTTCTAAATTTAACCAGTTTAACATGAACAAGTCCTAAAGGATCACACATTCAGTGTATGTAGGGGGTTTTGTAAGAGTCCCCTTTTATGGTTTATGGTGCTTAACGCCACATTCAACAATATTTCAGGTACATGTATATCGTGGCAGTCAGTTTTATTGGTGGAGGAAACCAGAGAAACCGGAGAAAGCCACGACCTGTCGCAAGTCACTGACAAACTTTATCACATCATGTTGTATCTAGTACACCTTGCCATGAACAGGGTTCAAACCCACAACATTAGTGGTGATAGACACTAATAACACTACCATACGGTCTTAACGACCCCTGCCACTCTTTGAAAACCAAGAAATACTACTAAGGTATAGATTTTGGTTGAATTATGATAATTGAAGTAGATATTATGGTTGAGTATTAAAATGAGGATTTCTATTGAGCTTTACCATGATTTCTGTTGAGCTTTGTCATTAAAGTCTAGATTTTGGACCATGGCTGCAAGATCATGTTGTATCGACTGTTCTCTATTTATCTTTGATATCAAGATATAGTATGTGTTCATCATCTAATATTATTAATTTATTTAAATTTTGTGAATTATGCAGTAGGGGTTGTGACTGTATGGTAGTTGGATTTACAACTACCTATGCAATCAGTACCTATATCACTTACGTTGTGAGTTCGAATCCCGTTCAGGCGATACAACATTATGTGATAAAGTTTGTCAGTGACTTGCGACAGGTCGATGGATTTCCCTGAGCACTCTGATTTCCTCCTGAATAAAACTGACCGCCATGATATAACTGAAATATTGCATAAAACATCATAAGACAAACCAAACCTGACACCCTTTTAAAATGAAATGTCTCTTCTTCTTTTTTATAAATGTGTCATTACTATCTTTCATATCAAATTTAACTATGATAATATCATAAAATATGCATTCAATTTATATTTATTTCATTATTTTTTAGGAAAGAAATTGGAGGATCTATTTGGCAACATGGAGGATCAGGAAAATTACATTCCTACAGAACTACTCATGATTTAGAAGAGCCGGAAAAAAATATTGTTGATCAGGCAATGAACAAAAGAAGACAAAGGAGAAATAAACAATATGAGTCAAATCAAAAAGAGAATGAACGAGTCAGAACTAGTTCTAAGGATGGTCAACCAGTTGTAACCAGTCAGCATCAAAATGAATTGGAAACAAAATCTGTTGGCATTTCTAATAAGGAATATAATGGATTAGAATCAAAGGGTCAGAGTTCAAATAAAAATAGTGAAAACCACAAAAACCTTGTGACAAATGAATCAAGAACAGATTCAAATTTAAATACAGAATGTGACAAGTTTTCCATTTTAAAAAGCAAAGTGATTGAAAAAGCGAGTGCCGGAGTTATTCATAGGAAACAATCAAAATTACCGTTAGATTCACATAAAGGACAACCAAAATCTCAGTTAGAATCAAACAAAACAGCATTCAAACCACAAAGTGAAGCCAAAACAAAATTAGATTCACAGACAAATAAGGTTGATCAAACTAAGAAAAATAATTTACTCAATGTTAAAAGTATAGAAAATCCTAACAAACCACCTGCGGAGAATGTTTCAAATGATGAAAAACTTACATATAAACCCCCAACTAGCAAACTAAAACAGACAAATATTAAACCGTCACAGGCATTAGAGAGAAGTCGTGATAGCGAAGTTCTCAAAATATTATCTATGTCATCTAACCAAAGAAAAAGTGCTTCCACGGAAGATGTGTCATCTATGTTACAAAAGAGTCAAAAGGAATCAAGTAATTCGTCAATTGATATTGCACTTTCGAAGTGTGATCCACATGTGAAAGACTGGATTAGTGGTCTAGGTCTTATAGAAGAAGAAAAATACATAAAATTATTTTCTGAAAATGAAATTGACATGAATGAAGTGCCTCAGCTAACAGCATTGCAACTCAACGAAATGGGAATCACAGCCTTTGGTGCTTTAAACAAAATTTTGAGGGGAATAAAGGAGTTAAAGCAAAAATCTAAACCAGAGAAAAAGAATTCAATGGAATCCAGCTCTCCAAAACCAAAAAATGTTTTAAAATCTGAAAATGATGTGAGACATTCTAGAGTTATGGACAGTGATATATGTAGAAGTCAAACGTATGATGAGCACTCAAATAGTTCAAATGAACCCAGAACTAATTTACGACGTTCAAGAAGTTTTGTACAGCCTTCTTCAACTTCAAAAAATGCATATTCTTTTGACAGGAAGTCAAATGAGAGATTAAAGTTTGAATCTAATGATGTAAATACTGATTTACCGAGTGCTACAGATGATGTAAATATCGTAACAAAACAAAACCATATATATATATATACTACGTCACAGTTACAAGGTAATGAAATGATTTCTCCCATGTCGGGTGCTGAAAACATAGACAGTATTACAAAAGATACCTTACCAAATGAGGACAAAATTAAAACACTTCGAAAGAGATCAAACTCTCCCGCCAGGAGACCTGCCAGTAGTCCAGCAAGGAGAAAAAACAAACCTGCCGAGAAACCAGTAGACTCTGATATTCCGTCAAAAAAGAAATGTGATAATAGTGGACCGTCTAATTCATTATCTAGACCAGGGAGTGATGGATCTAGTAGTGGGAAAAAGACTTCAATACAGAGACCAGCAAGTGCCAAATCAAAAAATATTCCTGTTTTGTGGCCAAGAGGAAAATCTGCACAAACTGCTGAAAAGAAAGCTAAAGAAGGTATGCTTATATTTGAGTCTTTTTATTGATATTAGTACTATGTACGTAATTGTATATTTGTCATGTTTATGTTGTCTAGTTTCAGAGATCATCATTAATACCAAAAATGTGATTGGGATCCTAAAGATAATACAGTAAAACCTCTCTAAACCAAAACTTGAATAAACTGGAATCCTGCATAAACTGAACTTTGAATAAAATTTAATCCTAATGTAGAAAATCAGTGTTTACATTGTATTTAAGCTGTATAAACCAAATATCTGTCAATTCTGAAGTTGGTCCCAAGGAGGTTCTGTTTAGACTGGTTTCACTGTAGATTTATTTTCATATATATGAACAAGAACCATGTGATATTAAGGCCATGCAAAGTTAATTACTTGGTTCTCAGGCCCTTTTTTGTCAAAATTGATGAGGGAGGGCGGCATTTTTTTTTATCCTTTTACTGCTGTAAAAAGTGATGAGGGAGGCATTTTTTCTTCTTTTTTTGTGTGAAAAATATGGCAATGTATAAATCTTTTCATTACTTTATTGAAAATTTCAATTTTATTTCTTCCGATGGTGGCAGAAACATCACAAGTGGTTAATTTTTATGGAAACGTCCAATCCGCTGGTCCCAACGTACCATTTTTTATCTCTGTAAACAATTCCAATAAGGTACAAGCTTCGGAGAAGCCCCCTATTATGTTTCCTGGTAAAACTGGCAAACATTTGTGCTGAATTTGCACAGAAACGATTGACATTTTGTCTAAATGTCAAACGGAAACACGTTTTTTATTTATACATTGTCATAACGATGCTTTAAATCTCATTTAAGCATGATGCGTTTTAAAGCGTTTCACCAACCACGCGATATAAGAGAAAAACGGATGTGGTTGTTTTTTCCGTACGGACAGCGCTACCGCATTAATTATTTTTTTTTACTATTTTTGCAAAAAAATCGGCAATGCGGCGACGAATTTCCACATGCGGGCGGGCCTGAGAACCAAGAAATTAACTTTGTATGGCCTAACATGCTATTATTTCAACTTCTATCCATCAATTGTTTCATACATTCTTGTTCCATTTCTCTAAAACTTCCTGTCCATTAAGCTGTTAATTTGTCGTGATTCTGATAAAGATTATGTTTCCCCGTCTTTATCATTTGGTGACCTATGATGTGCAATGTGTCAATCATAAATTCAGTCTGTGCAAAAAAAACATTTTGACAAACTTGCCGAACAGCATTTTAGAAGAATTGTTTTCATTTGAATAAGGAAATTTTATGCAATTTTTACTAGCCAGAACCAATTTTTACTTGGGGCTAGTGGTTATTGGCGCAGACTGTAAATTGAAGATCTGCATAAAAAATAGATATCAAAATTGAAACCAAAATATACATGAATGATCATTGGATTTTTCTAAATTTGTGTGTGTGTGTTACAAATGTAGGTAGATGAAGTGTTTGAATTATTCATGATAGAATTTTTTCATTTTTTGTTTGGAAACTTTATGCAGTCATTTAAAAGAACCCAAAAAATGTTTGGTGATCTTCTTTATAACATGAGAATTAAGGTTTGAAAATCAGTATACTTAGAAATACTTGACATTGTTGTCAAACAGAGAAAAAAAAATCATGTTTTCAATTTAAAAAAAAATGGTTGACTAATTTCTGAAATACATTTCAATTAAAAGTAAAAGCAACTAGTTCTTCAAAACTGAATAAAAAAAAATGGCTCATCTTGCTTATTATCTAATTCTAAATTGTCAATTGATCAATATTTTGGATTTTCAGAAAGGGTGATAACTCTTACATGAACCAACGCATACTACATACTAATGTTAAATTGTAACTACATGTGTATAAACATTAATTCTATCTGTTGCAAAAATACAAATTATGCAGAACTTTATATTTCAACAATTATTTTCAGAAAATCATGCATATTTTGTTTTGCTTGTTTTGTTTTTAAACAGTTCATTTTTCATTTTTGTCACAAAGTTTGTAAGATTAAGGGAGTAAAGTAATTTTGAAAAATAAAATAGACAATTTTCAGTACGTAAATGATAAAATACCGAACATGTGTAGAATTTATGTGCAAATTTAAAGTCACAAACTACCTTATTCGGAAATCCAAGAAGACCACCATCATCATGACAAAGGACATTTTTAATATTGGACAGTATGGACACTATATAAACAATTTTTAAGAATCTTTCCTGTTCCATGGAACCATTTCATGTATTTGTGTAAGCAATCTGGAATGATTCATGGCCTTCTAAAAAGTTATGTCAACTGATAATCCAAGGGGATTATTATTTAAAAAAAATGAATTACGGAAAAATAGAATTGAAATGATTGATCCCAATTCAAGCTGTTCTTGTGTCTGTACCAAGATTGTGTTCTCATGCCAACTTAAAAAAATCATATGACCACCACAGCACTTAATTGTATATAATAGCTACCCCTCAACTGGAATTTCAATAAACAGATCATAACGCTACCATTTATCATAAATAGGTACCACTGATTAGTAGTTCAGCTGTTTAGTGTATTAATCATTAATGTAGTATATTTTATATGGATGTTTTCTATTGACTTTTGAATTTGTATTTTAATCTATTTGTTATTTTTACAGCACACCTTTTCAAATAGATTAGATAATTATGTGTAAAGTATGCAACCTGATATTGATGTAAAATTTACCCATTTTTACCTTCATATATATTCCATATATACCTCATGTTATTATATTATGGGTTGCTGGCATATTTTCATGGTTGGAAAGTGTTACATGGACTCCAGTCTGATCTTCACCAGAAAGTCATTATATCTAGTTTATCCATGCATGTTACCATTTTCATTGGACACTATTGTATTGAAGACCAAGATGTTCACAATATCCTACCATTCCATACATGTACATAGAGTGAAACCTGTCTATTCTGAACCCTGAATAAAATGGAATCTTGTACATTGATTGTATAAACCAAACTTTTGATAAAGTCCCAATATAGGAAATATTTGATAAAGCAACCTGTATTTGTCTGAACACCTGTCTATTCTGAACACCTGTCTAGTTGGTCCCAATGAGGTTTGGTTTAGACAAGTTTCACTGTACCAACAGATATACATATATATATGGGTTTACAATATATACATAATTAAATATTAAATTTTGTGTCCAAATTTAATTAAATTTTTTGCACCATGCACTTGCCATCAGTGGACTCGACATGCATTCTGTTAAACATCTCTGCAACCTAAAAAAATTCATACAAAATTTTCAATTGATAAGCAATGCCAGGAATGATACATATATTATGCAATCTCGACTTTCTATACTGGGTGATCTACATATAGTTTTGGCATGCAGGATAAAAACGTGGGGAATTGAGTAATTATCTGCATAAATAGCTTGCTAATAATACTTAGTACACAATCAACAAGTGAGAAGTACATGAAAACATTCATTTTGTAATGTAATCACAGGGACTTGCTCCCGGCCACTAAATTGTCCCACTGATTTTTTTTGGTACTGTTATTAATGTATCATCCGTTATTTTTAAGTGGGTAATACATTGACAGTTAAAAAAAATTTCAATTGGGCAAATTTAGTGGCCGGGAACAAGTCCCTGTGTTGTAATGATATGATTTGTACCAGACTGTATGATGGTAAATTTATAATGACATGAATTTAAAACAAGGAGAATCTAATGTGTAAGAATATTTTAGAAAATCCTGACTGATTAAACATGTTTACACAGCTTAAAAATATACTGAAACAAATTATTAAAACAAACAAGTTTTCATCAAAGATATTCTTTACCTTTAAGGTTCTACCTGAGTCCAATAAAACTAGTCTGTCTATTTGTTTATTATGATAAAATGTAAATAAAAAATGCTATAAGGTCTTTTTAATGGAAATATATATTAAAAAAGGAAATAGATATTATTTGCTTCACTTTTAAATGTATTGTAAGAAAAATCCAGTTGTTTACGACAGAATATTGGTATCACCAAATATTCAATTACAATCACATACAATGTACATGACAGATGGCTTAAAAACTACAATCATAGATACACTGTAGCTTTACTTACATCACTAAATATTGTTGAGATGCATACAATTTTTTATGTAGGAAAATACATTAGAGCAAGGATCATTTTATTACATATACAATCAAAAACATGTAGATCGTTTTTTGTTTTAATCTTTTCACTTTTGAAATTTATTACAGTGAAAATCATTGATAGTACTTTTAACCTTTGAAATTTATTATAAAAGTCATTGATAATATTTTTAGCTTACCACACCCAAAAGTTCATGTGAGGTATTGTCATCACTTTGTGTCTGTCATCATCATCTGACATTATCCTCATTTGCATGTGGTCAATAAACTTTTACATTTTAATCTTCTTTTCTGAAATATATATTTAATTAAACCATTGTCAAATTGTTGGACCCTAATTATAACTTAGTAGGATGGTCCTCTACAAAGTTGATGTGTTGTTTGTGATCAGATCTACTACAGAAACAAGAGGGCTCAAGGTGCCAAAGAAACGTATTGTCTTTTTTTGTATGTGGACCGTTTATTTTTCAACCAAATTTTATTGTCTCCCCAGCGATGAAAATTACTGAAGGTGAGACATAGGTATTACTTATCCAGCAGCGACAACCACAGTGTTAACAATGTCAAGTTTTTGTGATTTTGTCAGTTTCTCCATTACCATACAACCTACTAGGTTCACCAAACTTGGTCCACACATTGATCATGGTATGTACATGTCATCTGGGCATGTGTTGTCTGACCTTGACCTCATTTTCATGGTTTGCTGACATTGATAAATTTGTGTCAAGTTTTTATGATTACCGGTAGGTCAGTTTCTTCATTACCATACAACCTAGGTTCACCATATTTGGTCCACACATTGATCATTCAGGATACATGTCAACCGTGTCACATGATCTTGACCTCGTTTTCACTGTCCACTGACTGTTAAATTTGCATCAAGTTTTGTTGTAGCTTTTACCATTTCAGATATATGAGAGGACCAAATGCCCCTAATGTTTAATTTTTAAATCCTACTTAAATGGGTCAACATTTAATGTAGGAACCTGTATGAACATGAATAAATTAAAATAATTATGACTCCTCTGCAATGAAGAGAAACATATTTTTTACACTGAATTTTTCTTCTGGTTCTTCATCATCTCATGCCATATCAAACAAGCTTGATTTTCTCAAAATTAAATAGTCTTCATGTCAATTGTTGTTAATGTATTACTGGTTTATTTTCTACTTAAAAAAAAGGAGTGGCTGCTGCAGCAAAAAGATTTAATGAAAAACAAAAACAAATGAGTGAAAAAGAAGAAAAACACACCAAGGCAAAGAAAATAAAGAAAGTCCAAAGAGATGAAATGGCTGCCAGACATGAACAAAGACAACAGGTATTAGGACAACTTATAAATATAATTGAGGGCCTGTCGTGGTTGGGATTGTATGGTAGTTAGAACTACCTGTGCAATCAGTGCCGATCACCACTAAAGTTGTGAGTTCGAATCTTACTCACGGCGAGGTGTACTCAATACAACATTATTTGATAAAGGTTTTTTCAGTGACTTGTGACAGGTCAGTGGTTTTCTTTGGGCACTCCTGGTTCCTCCACCAATAAAACTGACTGCCGCGGTATAACTGAAATATTGTTGAAAGTGAAACCACAACCCTAACCCTATAAATGAAAATTGAAGAGAATTTAGATAAAGTTTGAAGTGTACTGCAACCCCCCCCCTCTTATAAGGCTACCGTTTTTGCAATGAAAAAGTCTAGATTTATAAGAAAGATTCCTTCTACTGAGGGGGAAAAATTAAGTAATATTTTACTATATCTGTGCATCTGAAATCTGGCCTGATAAGAGTGGAGGCCTTTGATGGGTGGGGTCAAGGGGACTTCTAGTACTGTACCCCAATAAATCACTGGAAAACTTGATCACATAATGTTTTATTGTGTATATATTATACCTTGTCATGGGCAGGAATTAAACTCATTACTACAGGGATACATGTCATGTACATGTATATAAGTATTGATTGCTTTGGTAAATATGTAAGTCCAATTAGCATGACTCTAAAGAATTGATATTCATACAAACAAACTACATGTATATGTACAGATAGATTTGTGGTCATACAAGGATAATCAAAATATGTTATTAGTTTGGGGGGAATTTATTTTTCTGTTTGATTTTTGTTGTTCCTTATACATGTACTGGGTTCAGACTTTTAAAGTTTTTTTTATTCCTGATTCACTTTATTCATATTTATTAAATAATTTTCTATTGATCATTTGTTCCCCTAGTAAATACAAACAAAATCCTATCATCTGTTTCAATTATTTTTGCCTTTATAGTATTTGTCTTTTATTAATTGTAAAAACTGTTAACATTAAATGGATTTTGATGACTCTTTACTTTGAAAACAAATTCTCATTCAAATTTTTTTAAAAGAGGTTGGTCATGGTCAGGTTCTTTATTTTATTTAGCCTAATGGTAAAGATATAGGGCCGTCATGGTCGTAATAGTAGGATTTATAGCTATTCAATCAGTGCCTATCACCACTGACGTTGTGATTTCAAATCTTGCTCAGACGAGGTGTATTTGATACAACATTATGTGATAAAGTTTGTCGGGTCAGTAGTTTTCTCTGGATACTACGGTTTCCTCCACCAATAAAACAGACCGCCATGATATAGCAAAAATATTGTTGAAAGTGGTGTTAAACAACATAAGCCTCCTGACTTGGTGTGATTCTAGTGATAATGTCTGATTAAACCTTCATGACTGCTGTTATTCTATAGTTATTAGATCAACCAGGTACATTATAAGCGGAAGCTAGTAGAGCACTGTTAGGAAATCATGGATTGAGCTATGTAACAAAGCAGTACCTCTTTGGTGATAAAAGTGTAGGAATCTTTGAAGACTATTGTCTGAAACCATTATATTATAGCTACAACACCCTTATGAAGACCATTGTATGAAACCATTATATTATAGCTACAATGCCCTTATAAAGACTATTGTCTGAAACCATTAAATTATAGCTACAACTCCCTTATAAAGACTTGTCTGAAACCATTATATTACAGCTACAATACCCTTATAAAGACCATTGTCAAAAAACCATTATATTATAGCTACAATACCCTTATAAAGACCATTGTCTGAAACCATTATATTATAGCTACAATGCCCTTATAAAGACTTGTCTGAAACCATAATATTATAGCTACAATACCCTTATAAAGACTTGTCTGAAACCATTATATTATAGCTACAACACCCTTATAAAGACCATTGTCAAAAAACCATTATATTATAGCTACAATACCCTTATAAAGACCATTGTCAAAAAACCATTATATTATAGCTACAACGCCCTTATAAAGACCATTGTCTGAAACCATTATATTATAGCTACAGCACCCTTATAAAGACTTGTCTGAAACCATTATATTATAGCTACAATGCCCTTATAAAGACTTGTCTGAAACCATTATATTATAGCTACAACACCCTTATAAAGACCATTGTCTGAAACCATTATATTATAGCTACAACGCCCTTATCAAGACCATTGTCTGAAACCATTATATTATAGCTACAACGCTCTTATAAAGACTTGTCTGAAACCATTATATTATAGCTACAAC
>MJUT01063864.1:1144734-1160597 GCA_002080005.1 Gigantidas platifrons
ATTGTCTGAAACCATTATATTATAGCTACAACTCCCTTATAATGGAACCATTATATTATAGCTACAACATACTTATAAAGACTATTGTCTGAAACCATTATATTATAGCTACAACACCCTTATAAAGACCATTGTCTGAAACCATTATATTATAGCTACAACGCCCTTATAAAGACTTGTCTGGTGTAAGGCATAATTTTTTGCGGTTAAATTGTATCCGGTGGAAAGAATTTAATATTAAATTTTATGTCACGGTAAATATTTTATAATAAAATACTTTCCATTGCTATAAAAAAGTATCCGGATAATAAATTATACTAAGGTCTGTGTGTTATATTATGTTCGACGCTGATTATTAAATCACGAGACGCATCTGTAATATTAATACCTACACTCATAGATAAACCACCCGATCCATCAAATGAGCTAATCTGGATAATATTTTATACTAAGGTATGTAATATTATTTCCGACGCTGATTTATAAATTACCCGACCCATCCGGAAAATATTTTATAAATACAATTTACAGGTAAATAAATATATACGGAAAATATATTATAGCCAGGACCATCTCAGTTTAAATGACAGATTGAGTAGTATTCAAACCCATTATAAAATCAATAGAGTCATGTAAGTTTAAATGTATTAAAAATTTGATTCATTGGTAACAGTAGATATTAAATAATGGAAGAAGAAGAATACAATGATATAGTTACATATATACAAGACCAAAAGTATCCACAGAATACAGAAACTAGTAATGTTTGATTTACAAGTATAACCACAGTATATTAGTGAAGAAGATAATGAAACGGAGAGTGAAAATACAATTTTGTGTACTCCTAAACCAAAGTGGCTGAGGAAAAGTAATAAGAGTAAATCTTATGAATATTATTAAAACATTGTAATTGTAATGATTTATATATTTACTTAAAAATACTGCAGTAATAAAGAAGTATTTCACTAGTATTATTAAAGTACATATTTATTTGCAGCAATGTAAATTGATTACATGTAATTGAAAAAATTAGTAACATATAAAATCAGATTATTTCCTCTATAGTGTTTTTTTTCAGGATGAAATATAATATGCAATGTTATCCACGGACATATTTTAATATTAAATTTCTTCCACCTCATCCGGAAAATATATAATAGCATTGGAAGAAATTTAATATTGAAATATTGTCCAAGGATAATATTTTATATTAAAAATATTCCGCCGGAAAGAATATTATGGAGGAAAAAATAAAATGTTACAGTCTGAAACCATTATATTATAGCTACAACGCCCTTATAAAGACCATTGTCTGAAACCATTATATTATAGCTACAACACCCTTATAAAGACTATTGTCTGAAACCATTATATTATAGCTACAACACCCTTATAAAGACTTGTCTGAAACCTTTATATTATAGCTACAATGCCCTTATAAAGACCATTGTCTGAAACCATTATAGTATAGCTACAACGCCCTTATAAAGACATGTCTGAAACCATTATATTATAGCTACAACACACTTATAAAGACCATTGTCTGAAACCATTATATTATAGCTACAACACCCTTATAAAGACTTGTCTGAAACCATTATATTATAGCTACAACGCCCTTATAAAGACCATTGTCTGAAACCATTTTATTATAGCTACAACGCCCTTATAAAGACCATTGTCTGAAACCATTATATTATAGCTACAACGCCCTTATAAAGACCATTGTCTGAAACCATTTTATTATAGCTACAACGCCATTATAAAGACTTGTCTGAAACCATTATATTATAGTTACAACGCCCTTATAAAGACCATTGTCTGAAACCATTACAGTACTACATCCTTATAATAAGACTCGTATGACTCTTTATCACCATAGATTTATGTTGAAATAAGATATCGAGGAATCCATTTACGGTGATCGTGTTTATATAACTGTCCTTAATTTGTAAGTATATTGATTTTACCCTGTTATTTAACTGTCTGTAGAAAAAGATACAAGGTTGAAATGATATAAGGTTATTTTTGTATAATAAGCTCTATTGTTATTTACAATCAATTCTGCCCATGTGGTCACCTCTATTAAGCAGTCACCTGTATTAGAAGATCCCCTCCTTTTTCTTGTCCTGTTGTTGAAAATTTCATATGAATTGAACATATTTTAAGAGACCACCTGTCTTAAAAGACCACTTTTTCTATTTCATATGAATTGAACCTATTTAAGTGGCCACCTGTCTTGAAAGACCACTTTTTTATGTCCCAACAGTGACCTCTTAATACAGCTTTAACTGTATTTCATTGGTTTTTACTTTGATTCATAGTCTAACATTTGAAACAGTAAAACTTGCTATCAGGTAGATGTTCTATATTTTTTTTAAAGAACGATTCCTTCCTAAGCAACCACTATAGGAAGAATATGTTTATTTTATTGATCAGCACAAGGAAATTATCTTGGTAAGCCTGAATAAGATAGAAAACTAATGCCAGAACATTTGATCAGATGATATATATCTATGGCTACAGCCATATGCATAGCCTGATATACCCAGCTGGGCATCCAATGAAAATACAATATTTTTCTATAAACCATATTATTAGCTTCTCACTGGTTGACAAGAAAAATTATATCCATAAAAACCTGGCATATACAGTGAAACCTGTCTAAACCAAACTCTGAATTAACCAGAATTCTGTATAAACCAGAATCCTGTAAAACCGAACTTTAATGCAAGTCTCAATGTAGGAAATCTTTGTTAATTTAACATGTATAAACCAAATTCCTTATCTATTCCAAAACTTGGTACCAGAGAGGTTCTGTTTAGACAGCTTTCACTGTATAAATTATGGATGGTCATTATATTGTCTTTTGATGATATTTGTTATTTTGTCGAATTTGTTGATTATTCATATTTGACTTATTGTTACAAGAAAACTAAACATCATCAGGCCAAGCTAAAAAATGTAGGGTTGATTTCATATAGTGCTTCCTGTGACAAGTGAATATAAAAAAATCACAAGATAAATGAGCCAGATATATACAATTTTTATCCCCCCACGAAAGCGGTGAGGGATATAGTAATAGCGACCATCTGTCACACTTTCTTGTTTACACGATAACTTGAGTAAACATGGATAGATTTGAATAAGATTTTGCATGTGGCTTGTAATTATCATTATCTTGGATGTTTTAACATGGAAATATTTGAAGCAAGGGTTTTGGGGGAAAATCTTAGTTTTTGATTGAAAAATTACCAATTTTGAGAATTGTGCTATGTTTATGCAATAACATCAGTAAACATGAATAGATTTGAATAATTTTTTGCATGTGGCTTGTAATTATTATTATCTTGGATGGGTTCTAACATGGAAATATTTGAAGCAAGGGTTTTGGGGAAAAATCACCAATTTTGAGAATTGTGTCTTGTTTACGCGATAACTTTAGTAAACATGGATAGATTTGAATAATTTTTTGCACGTGGCTTGTAAGTATGTTATACATTAAGACTGCAAGGCTGCTTTCTATAAATATATAAAACTAAATATTATGCAAGTGTGGGGGGATATGTCGCGCATTTATGTGCTAGGCAGTTCTTTTATTTTGATTTTTTTTGACAGATTGAGATAGAAGATGAAATAGATGAAGGAAGAATAGATGTGTTAGATAAAGCATATGAGAAGGAGAGAGTGGAGATATCTGAGCTAGACAAAGATATTAGTAAACTTATATCTGTTACAGTCTTAGATACCAACAACAGAGATGATGGTAAGATAATACTAGTGTTATTTGATTGGCTATTATGCTAGAAAAATGCCAATTAACCATGTATTAACTACTTTGTTATTGTCTGAAATAACAATAAAATGCCCTTACCATATACACATGAACTTACAAAGCCAATACAGGATTACTCAGCTAATCAACCTTACCATATACACATGAACTTACAAAGCCAATACAGGATTACTCAGCTAATCAACCTTACCATATACACATGAACTTACAAAGCCAATACAGGATTACTCAGCTAATCAACCTTACCATATACACATGAACTTACAAAGCCAATACAGGATTACTCAGCTAATCAAGCGCTTCATATAAAATGTACAAATGAAATCACAAATGTGGTATTCGCTTGCACATTAAAAGAAAAAAGAGAGAGGTGGCCTCTCTTGAGGGGGACAATTTAGTAGTATTTTACTATTCCCATGCATTTGAAATTTGGCCAGATAAGTGGGTTGCCTTTAGTGGGAGGGGCATCATTAGATGGAAACAATTGTATTGTTCATTTATAATTAGGTCTTTTTTTTAGTGTAATGTTTTACAAGTTTTTTGTAATTGTACAATCTGTATGTAACTGTCACACTTTATTTTCTAAATCTTTTGTTGTAATCAAACACAATTTACAAGTTTCTCTATAATGTTGTTTTTTTATGTAATTAATGGCATACTTTGAAAAAATATAGGTTGAGACTTTATTAGCCGAGTTGCAATGAAGTTGCAGTCGGCTTATGTTTTGGTGAAAGGCGGGCGGATGGGTTTGTGGGTGGTCGAGCGTATGTTAGCCTATTTTCGTTAATGTGATAGCGATCTTAGTTTTTGGCCGATCAACATAATTTTTGGTAGGAAGCATTATTACACTATTATTTAGAGCAAGTTTGAAATTCAGAATAATCTATTGTTTTTTTCTTGTAAAATCATGGTTTGTTATAGAAAAAAGTACATATTTTGAGAATTATCTTCGTTAGCACGATAGCGCTTTTAGTGTTTGGCCGATCAACGTAATTTTTGGTAGGAAGCATTATTACACTATTATTTAGAGCGAGTTCGAAATTCAGATTAATCTATTGTTTTTTTCTTGTAAAATCATGGTTTTTTTTTATAGAAAAAGTACATACAATGTATTTTGATAATTATCTTCGTTAACTAGCGCTCTTAGTTTTTGGCCGATCAACATAATTTTTGGTAGGAAGCATTATTAAACTAATATTTAGAGCGAGTTCGAAATTCAGATTTATTTATTGTTTTTTTTCTTGTAAAATCATGGTTTTTTTATAGAAAAGTACATATTTTGAGAAATACATATTTCTCTGAAACTACAAAAATAGAAACTTAATATTTGGTATGAGTGGAGATGCCAATATGAAGTTGTGCATTCAACATTTTTTATCCCCCGGGCTCAGCCCCACCCCACTGTGGAATCTGTATAAAAAAATGTGACCGAGATCCCCATCCTAAACCATATATATTTATGACAAGGGTGACTAGGCAAATTAAAATGCATTATAGCTCAGGTCCCAGGGTCATACCCCACCCCCTACCTGAAGTGAACTTTTTAATGGTTGAGATCCCCACCCCTAAACCATATATATTTATGATCAGGGAGACTAGGCAAATTAAATGCCTTATAGCTCAGGCCCCGGGGGAGGGTCATACCCCAACCTAATCTGAAGTGAACTTTTTAATGGTTGAGATCCCCACCCCTAAACCATATATATTTATGATCAGAGTGACTAGGCAAATTAAATGCCTTATAGCTCAGACCCTGAGGGGTCATACCCCACCCCCTTCCTGAAGTGAACTTTTTAATGGTTGAGATTCCACCCCTAATCCACATATATTTATGATCAGGATGATTAGGCAAATTAATTGCCTTATAGCTCAGGTTTCAGGGAGTCATACCCCACCCCTACCTGAAGTGAACTTTTTAATGGTTGAGATCCCCACCTCTAAACCATATATATTTATGATCAGGGTGAATAGGCAAATTAAATGGCCCAAGATTTTGACTTGCAACTTGGCTGTTTTATTTGAAAAGATTGACCAGACTTAGTATTATACAAACGTGTATAGTAAACACTATATTCTACTTGTAGATATTACAGAATTAAGACAAAGGGAGGACAGACCACAGAGGTCAAGAGCTAGGTCATCAAGACTTGCAAGACAAAGTATTAACAACCCAGTTTTCATTGGAGCAGATTTGCCAGGTAATCTTAATATTGTCTAATTCTTGATAGAAATGATAACCCTTTTTCTAAGAACAGCTGAGAGATCTATATTCGTTTTGTTATAATTGAAAGTCTAATAAGGGTCATTATCAAATGTTAAATTACTACTAATGAAGGTAGATAACTCCAACCTCATAATTAAAAAAAGGTAGATAACTCCAACATCTTATTTCAAAATACATGTACGTATATTTTCCTACTAGTTAGACATTATGAAATGTATCACTCATATTTCTTTTACTAAATGATTTTTCACCACAATAATTTCCTTTGCAATGTCTATGTAGGGACATTTTGAAATATAATTGATTATTGAATAAAACATAGATCAAGAGTATGTCTGTTGCACAATAAATTAAATATTATCATATTATTTTATAATACATTTAAAGCTAAGTTTTGATGAAATATGACAAATGTAAGATGTTATTAAAACTTATTCAAACACATATATTGATCAACTACATACAACAATTTAACCTATATTATGTTAGATTTATTTTACAAACCTTCCTCCTACATGTATGTGTGTTTGTACTCTACATGCTGTTTAAAATGTACTCCAGACCAAATAATCCACGCTAACATTTAGATATATCAATTGTACTCTAACTACTGCTGTTAACTATGAATGTTTGTGTATACATGTATTAAGATGTCACCTTTGGGACAGAGACAAAGTGACCTTATAAGACAGGTGACCTCTTAAAAGAGGTTCAATTCATATGAAATATTCTATGACAGGACAAGTAAAAGGTGAATTTTTAATGCAGGTGATTGCTTAATAGAGGTGACCACATAGGCAGGTATTGAATTGACCTCTTGTACACAATGTATTGTCTGAGGATAATAAAGTAGTTGTTGTTTGTTGTCGTCATTTACCATGTGGTAATGTTTACTCAGGCATCAGTCTATTTGGTTTCCTCATTCTCAAAAAGCAACCTTTGTATGGTGTATTTATCTTGCTATTTTCAGATAATTTGATGCCAACAGTTAAGGGTAAATCATCCCATACCTCTAGACAGAGTGAAGTTAGAACTATTGAGTCACAGGTAAATTTTGACACTTTATTTATTAAATCAGATTGTCAAAGTTGTGTTTTTTTTGTAAACCTTTTTAAAATTCTGTAAAGTCTATAAATCATAAAATTGTAAATTATCAACTGATTCAATAGCAATGTGATTAGTTTTATTGGTGGTGAAAATTGGAGATCTCATAGAAAACCACTGGATCTTCCCCAAGTTACAGATAAACTTCATTTCAGAAGTTGTATCATGCCATGGGCAGGAATTAAACTCACATAATTTAAATGGTGCAAGCTTGCAAAGGTAGATTAATGTCCAAATACTATACCATAACAGATTTGTGTAGCAGATACAGTACTTCATATTTCAAAAATTATACTCAATCCTTCATGTTAGAAACTATGCAAAGTTGAGATGGCAATTTGAAATCATAGCCAATTATATTTTCATTCTTACTGTATTTAAGATAGTAACATGTATGAAGGGAGGGTTTTGATCCCTGTGACTGGTTTAACTCTGCCACATTGTTGTGTATGTTCCAAACCAGGACATATATTTACAGCTGTTTTATCCTTATCGTTAGTTTTTGGAATTTACAGTAGCAATCATGTGAATAAAAAAATAAAAAATTGATCACTATAAAATGAAAAGACTGATTTTCAAAAAAAAATTATTAATGAAACATATTTGACTTCATATTATTTAGATTGAGGCTTTACAGAGTAAGGCATTATCAGGAGAAATGGTTACCATGGATTTAGTGAAGGGTCTACAGCAGAGATTAGAGGAGATTGAACAGCAGATAAAAGATGCAAAACCTCCAAAGAATAGGCCTAGACATAGATTAGAGCCCAGGTACCATGTGTCTATGTCCATGAGAGGAAAAGACTTAACAAATGAAATGGAGAAAGAAAAGGATGCTAGACAAGCTAGGTAGGAGTGTATTGTTTGCTAGACAAGCTAGGTAGGAGTGTATTGTTTGCTAGACAAACTAGGTAGGAGTGTATTGTTTGCTAGACAAGCTAGGTAGGAGTGTATTGTATGCTAGACAAGCTAGGTAGGAGTGTATTGTTTGCTAGACAAGCTAGGTAGGAGTGTATTGTTTGCTAGACAAGCTAGGTAGGAGTGTATTGTTTGCTAGACAAGCTAGGTAGGAGTGTATTGTTTGCTAGACAAGCTAGGTAGGAGTGTATTGTTTGCTAGACAAGCTAGGTAGGAGTGTATTGTTTGCTAGACAAGCTAGGTAGGAGTGTATTGTTTGCTAGACAAGCTAGGTAGGAGTGTATTGTTAAATCTATAAGAACCTTGCATCCTTTGATCCAGTGCAAATATGCATTAATTGTGCCTGTTACAATCCAAGATGGCCACCACTGCTGGACTTATTTTAGCATAAGACCCCATTTGAAATATATGGAAAAATGTTTTTAAAATATATTTCTTTGAAACAACTGAACCATTTAAATTGAAACTTTTCTGAAATGTTCCTATAATTATCCTTCAGATAATGTACAATTTTTCGTGTTGTTCTGGTATCAAAGATGGTCCTCAACAAAGTTTTCTTTGTATGTTGATCAGTATTAAAAGAATAGTCACAACTGCAGGAGTTTAAAGTTTTTAATGAAGGAATATTAAACTATCTCCTCAAAATCATTAACCTGATTGAACACACATTGTGCATTTTGTACATTTATGATTATTGAGGGAACAGGACAAAAACCCCCTGGACAGAAGCCCCGTTAACTCATATATAGCAGTACGCCAGTACAATAAGTCCAAAATGTATGCAAAGATACAAATATATAAACATGGCTCAAGTTAAAAAAAAACCCAATGGTATAATAAATTAAAATACAGAGGTTAAAAAATCTAATCATGTTAGAAAATACAAAGACATTTTTACATATCTGAACTTTTCATTATTGGGGGGCTTTTTGTCCTAGTAGGGGTCTTTTGTCCATGGGGCTTTTGTCCAGGTGCTTATGTCCGGGGGGCTTTTGTCCTAGACCCGATTTTTGAATAATAAATTGATCATTTATAAATATGTGGGTTATGCAAGCTTAGATGAGCCTCTGTTTATTGTACAGGAAAATTGTTAATTTACAATTTTAGTAAAGTTGTAATTTATATCGATGCAATTCTTCTTATGGACACCTTTCAAACATTTACTTTTTTTATAATTAAAACACTGTAAATTAAAAAAATAAAACTAAGCAAATATGTGATGATAAATTAAGATTTTTGGTATTTATACAGATCTTCAGAGCTGTCAAGAGTCGGTGACCCATTAAGGTCAATAGAGATAGACAGTGAAGACATTATGTTTGATGCTACAGGTGAGATGTATTAATAGTCTGACTGAGATCATATATCAAATATACTTATACTGAAGTTCATCTGGACGAAAATGTAGAAATTTGCTTTCTACAGTAGATTTCTACAGTAATGTTTTCATTTAGCTTTTACTTTGGCTTTGATGAACAACACTTAGAATTTGAATATGAATTTTGGTGTTTAACGCCACTTTCAGCAATATTTTAGCTATATCATGGCGACCAGTTTTAGTGGTGGAGGAAGCCGAAGTACCCGGAGAGAACCACCGACCCTGGGCAAGCAACTGGTAAACTTTATCACTTGTGGCTGCGAGTCGAGTGCACCCTTTTTTAGTAATTTACAAAGCTGGGCGCGAACCCACGCCGTATTAATGATAGGCTTGTATGAGAACAACACTTAGAAATCTACACATCATTATCATCATACACAAGATTACTTGATGCTTCTATTATGTTTATTTTGTTGTGGTAATGTTGTCTAAAAGTATTTGATATCACCTGTACAACTATCTTGTTATTTGATATCACCTGTACAACTATCTTGTTAAAAGGTGTGTGTGCTTGACTTGCATGTGAGAAGGCTTCCCTTTTAGTCTTCATGACATGGATTATTATTACACATTGAATATTAGTGTGAAAGAAGTGACAGGAAATAAAAGAAAAAAAGTGAATGAAATATAACTACTGGTATGTCAAATGATAAAAGAAATAAAGCTTTCATATATATTGATTTTCATGATATGACTATAACAGGTTTTATTTCATCTTGTTGCTTACAGTAATTTAAAAATTTTAAGAAAAAATTAATGCTACTAAGAAGTAGGACAGACAATACTATTGCCAAAAGAAAAAAGACGAAAATACAAACGATAGTCAGCAAAACTATGCATAGAATATTAAAGATTGAGGAACACGGACCCCACTAACAAGGGAGTTGAACTCAGGTGCTACGGAAGGGTAGGCAGTTCCTGCTCGCTCCAATAGTATCACTTATCCTCTTACTGTTAAATGATACAAACATCATAAGCAAATGATATCAATTAAACATTTACCCCCTACAAAACAAGTGGGATCAAAGATGGACTGAACCTTATTTCTACCCAGGAATTCTAGCAGACATTACAACATTTAACTAAAACGATGTGTTAAATGATCTGAAATAATTGTATTTTTGACAAGTAGACAAAGTTGTTTATATATATTGTTTTAATTATCACCATGTATACGTATTTTTTAGATTTGATTGGAGAAGGAACTTTCTCTAAAGTATATCATGGTGTATGTATGGGGACAGAAGTAGCCATTAAACAGCTAAAGATTCCACTGACAACACATGATCAAAACTATTTTGCTGCTGAGGTAAATTTTAAAAACTACAGTAGTACTCATCTTGTAAGGCCACTTACATCAAATTTATATAATACAGTAGTACTCATCTTGTAAGGCCACTTACATCAAATTTATATACTACAGTAGTACTCATCTTGTAAGGCTACTTACATCAAATTTCATTTTGGTGTGATGAAAAAAAAAATTATTCCAGCTTTCAACAACAAGAAAAAACAAAATAAAAAATGAGTGAAAGTGAGGGAGGCTCATTGTGTTTATCAACATTTTCAACAATATTTCAGTTATATCGTGGCATTCAAGTTTATTGGTGGAGGAAACTGGAATACCCAGAGAAAACCACTGACCCGTCGCAAGTCACTGACAAACTTTATCACATAATGTTATGTCAAGTACACCTTGCTATGAGCGGGATTAGAACTCACAACTTTACTGGTGATAGGCACTGAATTGCATAGGTAGTAGTGAATCCAACTAACATACGATCGCGACCACAACAGCTCCTAAGATGAATGAAAGTACTTTTCTTTAACTGATCAAAACGTTAACAGTAAAACATGTAAATCCTAAAACTTTTCTTTAACTGATCAAAACGTTAACAGTAAAACATGTAAATCCTGAAAATAAATCTATATGAAATGTTTACTAATGTATGTATGTCTGGCCGTCCATGTTTACTAATGTATGTATGTCTGGCCGTCCATGTTTACTAATGTATGTATGTCTGGCCGTCCATGCATCCTATATTTGTTTCCATTCAAATCATTTGATATTTTTACACAAGGTCAGGGACCAAAAACATTTTGATTTTGTCCTTTACCACTTTTCTCCTCTGAGTTTTGCCCCTTAATTTGCTGAATATATTGGTTACGTTAGCTTGAAGTGGGGGCATGCATGTCATAAAGACACATTCTTCCATTTTTTTCTGTCTTTATTTCTACACAAATTAAACATATTTTATTCATATTCTCTATAAATAGATAATTACATATGCTAGCGTGTTACAGGCTATTTTTTCTAGTATAATTTATTGGGATTTTTTCACAAAAAAAGTATGATTTTTTTAATAATTTTTGTTAATGATCATGATATACTTAAAACCTTTATATTGCATTTTTGCTTTTCTTACTATATCAATGGGTTTAATATTGTGGCATTTGAAGAAAAACTCCAAAATATACAACAATTGGCTGTTTTAGCAGAAATATTGTATAAACCAAACTTTAAATAAAGTCGCAATTTAGAAAGTCTTTGTCAATTTAGCATATAAACTGAACACCTGTCTATTCCAATATTAAGGTGGTCCAAGGGAGACTCCGTTTACACATGTTTCACCGTTAAATGATATCTGTTATATATTTTAGGTTAGCCTTTTGAAGGAACTACACCATCCTAGAGTTGTACTACTATTAGGTGTATGTACAAGTGACAAACTTCCTGTGATGGTGTTAGAGTTTATGGCAAAAGGCAGTCTTTATTATTATTTACATGATCCAAAGTGGTGAGTATTGATGGATATTATTATAAATAATGTTTTCGGCTCGAGTGTGGTAGATCGTGGATTCGAGCCCTGGTTGGGTTAAACCAAACCCTACAAAACTGGTATTTGCTGATTCTCCAGTAATTAAGGATGCAGCATAAAGAAGCAAAAACAAAGACTGGTTTGTTCAGAATCAGTATAAAGTGTCCAAGTGGTGTGACATGTTGTTTCAGTGAATTAGCACTATAAAAATCCAATTAAGCATGTTGGTCTAGTACAAAGTGGACATCATCATCATCATATCATTGAATGTAACCTGCTCTCGCCATGATATGGCTTATAAATTGTGATGTGGCATTAAGTAACAATCATTCACTCACTAAATAATAATAATACTTCTTTATTTGTATAATACACCCATGTGGGTCAAGCAAATACAAATACAAACAAACAAAACATAGAAAACATAGAAAATTACAATTTGATCATAATATAGGATACACAAAATAAATCCTATTAACTAACTAACTAAATAATGTTTCTATTCATATCTCTGTTTATATATATATATTTTTTTCTAATTTCTCATTAATTGATACACAAAAGGTAAATAGTTGCAATATAAAAAATATCCCAGAAATATTTGTTATAAATCATTCTGATAACTTCAAAAGAAAATTTAGGAGAAAGAGCAAAGACTGATTGGCTCTGAATCATGATAATGTATCCAAGTGGTGCGACATTTCTATCTGTGGACTGTTGTTAATTTCAGTGAGCTAGCACTACAGAAATCCAACGAAGCATGTTGGTCTAGTACAAAGCAGACCACATCATCATCTCATTGAAAATTAACTTGTTCTCACCATGATATAGCTGAAAAATTGCTGAGTTGGCGTTAAACAGCAATCACTCACTCACTCACTCACTCAAAGTCAGTTAATTATTTGTCTTGGACAATTCTGATTTTGTTTCATTATGTACACATACAGATAATAAATAGGTCAGTGACATAATTACCTTTTTTCCACACTTATCTTTTATTAATGAAAATATTTATTTACAGTGAGTCAATGGATCATGCTGAGTATTATCGAGTGTCACATGATATAGCTTTAGGAATGAACTACCTCCATCAACATAAACCTCAAGTCCTACATCTTGACCTCAAGTCAACAAATGTCTTACTTGACAGTAGTGGCAGAGCTAAAATTGCTGACTTTGGTTTTTCCAAATTTAGGTTTGTATATTATGTATTATTGATTGTAGAATATTTATGTACTTTTACAGGATTTTTTTCCCCTTCAGGCGAGCAACAAGTTCCTGTTTACAAAGTGTGAAATGTGTGTAGATTATGGTGTTAAACGCCACTTTCAACAATATTTCAGTTATATTGTGGCAGTCATAGGTAGATCCAACTACCATACGATCATGACCATGACGACCTCTTTACAGATTATGAGACAATTATATACACATTGAATGCATTGGTAATTTCCCTAGGGGCCATCATAGTTTTGATCGACAATCAGTACCTATCACTACTAAAGTGAACAATCCTGCTCATGGTTAGTCATGATCGACAATCAGTACCTATCACTACTAAAGTGAACAATCCTGCTTATGGTTAGTCGTGATCGACAATCAATACCTATCACTACTAAAGTGAACAATCCTGCTGATGGTTAGTCGTGATCGACAATCAGTACCTATCACTACTAAAGTGAGTTGTTCCAATCCTGCTCATGGTGAGGTGTACTCGATACAACTTTATGTGATCAATTTTTCAGTGACTTGCATCAGATCGGTGGTTTTCTCCAGGGATTCTGGTTTCCTCCATTGAATAAAACTGACCGCCACAATATAACTGAAATATTGTTGAAAGTGGCATTAAATACTATAAACCTACCCACCCTATCGTTGACCAGGAACCTATAAAAGTGTATCATTTAAGAGTCCATATGGTTTATTTCAGTTGTTATTAAACCTGTATTTGCTTTTGGCAGCTTGTTAAATTAATATCAAGAATTTGCTTATCTTTGGTTATCTTATAAGTAATACATTATGAGTCAGATTTCAATATCAGCATTACAAGTCAAATTTTAATTTCAACATCATAATTATGGTCAAATTCTAATTTTCAACATTATGAGTCAAATTTTAATTTCATCATTATGAGTCAAATTTCAGCATCATGAGTAAAATTCTAATTTACAGCATTAAGAGTAAATTCTTAATTTCAGCTTCATGAGTCAAATTTTAATTTAATCATTATGAGTAAAATTCTAATTTCAGCATTATGAGTCAAATTTTAATTTCATCATCATGAGTCAAATTTTAATTTAATCATTATGAGTTAAATTCTAATTTCATCATAACGAGTCAAATTCTAATTTCAGCATCATGAGTCAGATTTTAATTTCAGCATCATGAGTCAAATATTAATTTTAGCATTATGAGTGAAATTTTGATTTCTTTTATTTTAGACATGATGCTGACATGAAAGCTTCTAAGGCATCCAAGAAAAAGGGCACATGTTGCTCCCCCTCATGGATGGCACCAGAACTACTAGAAACAGGGGAGATCACTACTAAGGCTGATGTTTACAGTTTTGGAATTATATTATGGGAAATGTTAACCAGAAGTTATCCATATGAAGGATGTTCTGTGTTTCAGGTAAAACTATCGATATAGTTAATCAGTAGGGAAAAAATCTGTAAACTTAATAATAGATCTGCTGTTGGATCTTGTGTTGAAATCAGTTTATTTGGTTGAGTCTGAGTTTTTCTGAAGTCTTGTTTCAATCTTGGTGCTTTTCAACTTATTTTTAATGTATTTTATTTTGTGTTAATGCCAATATGAAAACATTTGTATCACTATTATGGAAAAATTTTAATTTTGCATGTTGTTGTACAGGCCCATAACTACCATTGAGTCAAACACATTGTATAAGCAAGCTAAAGTTAAATTCTAAATCAATCATATGTTTAGAGGTTAGGGTTATGGTGTTTAACACCACTTTCAACAATATTTCAGTTTTATTGTATAGTTATAAATATTTTCCTATTAATTTCAATGGAAAATAATTGTGCAATATATCCTTGTATTTGCACGTTAAGTATAAAATGTACATTGCACTAGTTCAAATATGAATATTTGAAGTAGTTTAATATTCCACTTAAATAAGACGCACAATATTTATATTAAAAAATGCCTTAGGCATAAAATATTTATTACTATATAATAAAAGGGTTATTGCATGAATATTGATGAATATTGTCCTTTGCAATATATCATACTGCACTCCGCAAGCTCGTGCAATATGATATACTGTTCGGGACAATATTCACCAATATCCATGCAATAAACCTGTAATATCGTGGCGGTCAGTTTCACTGGTGGAGGAAACCGGAACTGCCGCAAGTTGCTGACAAACTTTATCACACAATTTTTGTATTGTCAAATTTTCAGCAGTGTATACACTTTATAAGCATTGCAAATTAGCTTGTATACATAATGTTGTCAATATAAAGGGCGACGGTGGTTATACGGAAGCTAAAAATGTTTTTAATAGAACACAAAGTATTTGACTTATATTCAGTGTTCATTAGATGTGCCTCTGTTGATATAAAGCCCTATTTACGACTTTACTTATATTCAGTGTTCATT
>MJUT01063864.1:1184328-1199443 GCA_002080005.1 Gigantidas platifrons
TTTGTTCTAATTGGATTTGGACTTGTTGGTGCAATTTTGTTTTCAATATTTTTCGCATTTCGACATGGTCTTCCAAATGTTTGGGTTCTTCCAATACTGATGAGGTTAACAGAAACTGCAGTATGCAGGTCAAAATTATGAATGTTATTTTTGCATTTATTTGTTTAAGACCCATGAAGCAAGAAGTAATATCAAAGCTGCTGTCATACAGGAACTTGCGTTTCTGGTAATTTGTTGATTCTGTTTTATATTTCCAAGTCTAATTGGTAAACCAAGTATTAACAAAGGTGCTCGTTTCTTGTGTTTCTTAAACCATTTGAGACACGATGATGGTGTGTAATCCCGTTTCCAACTCTGAAAATGTTACTCTGCGGTACCTACTATGCAAAATTTGGACTGAAAATGTCAGTCTGTAGCGCCAGGAAAATTGGAACCCCCCCTTTTCAAAATGGCTGGATCCGCGCCTGCTCTGTATATCTTTATTGAAAATTTTGGTTTTTATATGAAATCTATAGTTAAAATCGGATGCAACGAGCACTTTGTAAACAGGTGTAGTGTTGTAATAGTGTTATTATTGGCATCGTTTTGAATACAATTGATGCAAGCATTGATACGTATACCCAGTCCACGAGTCATCTGTTATGGTATAGTCCGAAATACGGAGCGTATGCAAGTCTAATCCGGACTTGATTCTCTGATAAAGGGAGATAACTTTGAGAAAACGAAACTTGTTTTTCCAGATTTGTCAAATTGACATTTCTTTCTTAGCAGTTCAGTTGGTTTATCAGAAATATACCATGGCAACTGAAAATTTCAAAGGAGACCTTAGTGATGTAATGATTACATATTATTATACTTGTATTCATACGAATAATCATCTGTATCTGTTGACGAGCTTCTGCCAATGAAGGCACACCTCACGTGAGAGGAAGGTTAATCCATCACCATAATAATTACTACGCGTAAAATATATAAGACACTATCACTACGGTATAAAATTCATAAAATATATAAAAGTCACTATCTCTACGGTATAAAACACATATGATATATAAAAGTCACCATCACTACGGTATAAAACGCATAATATGCTAATCCACCACCATAATCACAGGCACTTGACTTGTCTCAAAAAAAATTACCCCCCTATTCCTTTACATAACACAAGGTTCTTATGTTTACATAAAAATAATTTCGACCGGCTCATCAATTTCGCGATTTTTTCGATCGGTCTACAACGCTTCGGTTTTGGGACATACATAGCCTTTATCTACATTGATTTATCTACAAAAGCATGTATAACATACCTACCTCAGCTGTCTATCAACAACGTCACAGCCCATTTGAAAGACGTCAGACCTACCATCATCTTAATCTCACAACGAGATGGAAATACAAAATGCTAGGTTGCACTTAACCCGAATAATCCAGTCGTTATATTACTCTCCCGCTGGTCGCTCGTCCAGCGATATTGCCGATAGAGGGCGCAGTATTATTAATTTATTCATTCAGTGCGAATCATGCGACCTACTTTTGTAGCTACTGTATTTCCATCTCGTTGTGAGATTAAGATCATTGTAGGTCTGACGTCTTTCAAATGGGCTGTGACGTTGTTGATAGACAGCTGAGGTAGGTATGTTATACATGCTTTTGTAGATAAATCAATGTAGATAAAGGCTATGTATGTCCCAAAACCGAAGCGTTGTAGACCGATCGAAAAAAATCGGGAAATTGATGAGCCGGTCGAAATTATTTTTCTGTAAGTTAAGAACCTTGTGTTATGTAAAGGAATAGGGGGGTAATTTTTTTTTGAGACAAGTGCCTGTGACCATAATATAGCGACGCGTAAAATAAATAGTTACAGAAGTCCCTATCACTGCTATATAAAACGACTGCTAAAAATTATGTATATACACTGGTTATTATAAAACTAGCTGATAAATAGTTTAAAATCTAAAATATTTGACAAAGTGGGATCTTGCAGTCCATGTGCCCACTCTCCAGTACGAATCCGGGTCCGTTCGCCCTAATTCCTGTTCGCCCTATTACCTGTTCGCCCTGATACCTGTTCGCCCTGGGTCCATTCGCCCTAAAGGTGGGTCCGTTCGCCCTAAAAGTGGGTCCGTTCGCCCTAATAATTATAATTATGTAAGGTATTAATAATAATAGAAAAATAAGTGATATTTGATTGCTTATAGAATATAAATTGAGAAATTTCAAATATGCAGCATGCTAAAGTGTACAGTCAATTTAGACCGAACTATTCTGTCTCTTGTGTGCATATATTCGCTTTTCCATCCTCTAATTTCTTTATTTGGACGTTTATTTATTTTTTTCGATTTTGCTGTGTGCAACAGCAAAATGGAAAAAAAAAATAAACGTCCAAATAAAGAAAATAGAACATGGAAAACATTATTTTGAAGTCATTTCTAAACGGATTTTGATAATTTTTACAACAGAATAAGCAGAAATATTAAAGATTATTTGTTTATTTTAGTATTATTTTCCGTTAGATTTCCTTTATTTTCTTATGATATAAAGACAATTTTTGTTTTTTGTCGTCAAATTTGCAATATACTGTATTTTAACGAAAGTGACATTAATTTTATCGAATAAATCTATCTATCTATAAATTTCAATTAAGCATTTCAAACAATTTACGTAATAATTGCTTGAAAATAACTTTAATTTTATATTTTTTCATATCATTACTTAAAATTGAAATATCCATTATGTTCATTAAAATACGTTTTAATAATCAGGGCGAACGGACCCACTTGTAGGGCGAATGGACCCAGGGCGAACGTGTAGTTAGGGCGAATGGACCCGATACCCTCCAGTACGGCTACTAACCAAGCATCCATAAGCAAAGCATATACTGGCATTTGAGTACATAATAATAATTTATACATTATATGGATATATATCATTTCTTTTTTCCATTCTCCTTTTTTTTTTTTATTCTCCATTAGGCCTAGGAGTTCGTATCTTTTGTTATGGATTTTATATAAAAACTGTCTACATAAAGGTTCCAGTACGTCTCCAATGGTATCCAGTGATTTGATCTGGTTTCTGTCATACTTATCTACATAGATAAATGGATTCAATATAAGTTGTAGTATATCTATTGGCTGATTTGTCTTGATTTTTGCCAATACTGCGCTACCTACGACTATTATCCTCTTGATTAAAGGCTCCCTAATATCCTGCAATGCTTTACAACATAGTACAAAATGTTGCAGGGTTTCGTCTGCATTTCCACAAAGATTACATGTCGCAGAAATAAGATGTTTGGAATATACAGCTCTATTTGTTTGTAGAATATATATTCCTGTAACGATTTTTAGCCTAGTTGGAATTCTTCTGATGTCTTGTATGTTGGCACTTTACGATTTCAGTAAAGGATGTATAGTACCTATGTGATAGTTGGAGTCTAAGTATTTTAAGCTGTTGTATAATAACATATTTTCCGTTATTGTATTTTTCCAATATTGGTGTACTTGTTTGGTTATTAAACTTTTCCATTTCGATTTTGAAAGTGGATTTTCTAGATATGAATATGGATCCATGATATCATATTTTATGCAGATTTTTCTTATATCCATAAACCAACTGTTGCTATCATAAGACTTAACTTGTAGCTGTCTCTCTGCGAGTCTCCATTCAATTGAGGTGTGTTCAGATCTTGCTATGTTTCCAAAAAATGTTAAGGCTTTTATATGTATTTCTGCTTCAATTGGTAATAGTCCTGATTACATATAAATGGCAGGATCAGCTACGTTTGTATAAAGTGATAATATTTGCTTCAATACCTTTTTGTAATGTAAGTTCAATTGTTCCAAAATCTTACCAGTAGGTAATAATATTTCGAGTCCATAGTATAATATACATTTAGGTAGTACATAGGTTCTTAATAATGATATTGAAGTTTCAGGATCTATTCCATTTTCTCCATGCAGTCCTACACCCATTAGGCTGTACATGGCTCTAGTGGCTTTCTTTATGTTTTCATTTACTGTTGATTGTGTAGAATTTGTCGCCGACTTTTGAATTCCGATATGGGCTGCTTGAGCTTACAATAGGCATATCCTTTCCATCAAGTTTCCAATAACCATCTTTTATTTCTAACATTTTTGATTTTTTACATGTGTTTATTGGTATTACAACACTTTTTTGTGGTTGGAGTAGATATCCCTCTCTTTTGCTGAAGTCTACAGCTATGTCAACCATTGTTTGGATATCGATAGGATTATTTGCCAGTAAAGCGACATCATCCGCACAGGTAGGTGCACAGCAATTTATATTCCCTATTTTACCTCCTAGTCCTGAATTGCTTAGTATATCCAGCAGTGGATTTACATATACTTTGTAAAGATCAGCACTTAGGGCTCCACCTTGTCTCACTCCTTGTTCTGTAATAAACATTGAATTTGATATTTGGTTTTTCCATTTAATATATGAGCTAGCATTTGTATAAAGTTTGTCTATCAGAGTTATTGATTGTTTTGAAAATCCAATATGAAATAATCTGCGAATCATATTGGCATGAACTACTACGTCAGAAGCTGATTTGCCATCTAATAAGCCAATGTATGTAGGAGAGTTCAGATCTTTATTTTCTCTCTCATACTCCTCTATGAATAGTTCACAAAGTAATGGTGCAGAGTTCTCGGTGAAACCTCGCTGTAAATGATTTTGAATTGCCATTATTTTTGGATTTTCTCTGATTTTTATAATTTTCTCCATTATCTTAGAAAGAGTAGGTGTTACAGTTATCCCTCGGTAGTTTTTTTGCATTTTTTATGTCACCTTTGTTCTTAAATACTGGAAATAATGTTCCTATTTTCATACTATCTGGAATATGGCCGTTTGCAAAGCTTACATTGATTAATTTTTGTAGGTAATTTAAAAATGTGTTCCTTCCATATATAACATTCTCAGCTGTAATTTCAAAATAATCTGCCGCTTTGTTAGTATTCAACTGNAACGGTGAAGAGTTCTCGGTGAAACCTCGCTGTAAATGATTTTGAATTTCCATTATTTTTGGATTTTCTCTGATTTTTATAATTTTCTCCATTATCTTAGAAAGAGTAGGTGTTACAGTTATCCCTCGGTAGTTTTTTGCATTTTTTATGTCACCTTTGTTCTTAAATACTGGAAATAATGTTCCTATTTTCATACTATCTGGGATATGGCCGTTTGCAAAGCTTACATTGATTAATTTTTGTAGGTAATTTAAAAATGTGTTACTTCCATATATAACATTCTCAGCTGTAATTCCAAAATAATCTGCAGCTTTGTTAGTATTCAACTGCTTAACTGCTTTTAAAAATTCTTCTGATGATACTTCTTTGTGAGCATACTGATCTCTACATACTTCTAGAATAATGTCCTTTTCTCTTTCCATTAGTTTTAGATAATCATTGTCAAAATCTTTGTTTTCTGATTTTTTTGCTAATTGTCCAAAATGGATGTTCCAGCCATTCATGATTCCTTCAGTTGTTTCATATGTTGAATTATCAACTTGTAGCTGATCTATAAATCGGGACAATTTCCCTCTTTGTTTTTTTATGATTTTATAAAATAAAGCAGTGTTGTTGGAGCGAGCATCAATGATTCTCTGTCTGTCAGCAATTCTTTTAAGAGCTAGTTCTACTCTGCATTGTTTTCTTAGTGCATATGTTGAAGTTTTCTTTTCAATGAAGAAGGTGTTCAAGGGATCAGTTGATCTTCCATTTGTTTTCCATATAAAGAAAGCTCTCTTCTTCTGTTCTATTGCTTTAAGTATATCTTCAGACATTATTTGTAATTTTGGTTTTCTTTTCTTGATCTTTCTTTTTGGTACAATTTCTTCAGTAGTTTTCACAATGATATCACATAGATCTTCAAAAGCTTTATCAATTTGTGGTATAGTGATAGGGTGTAGGTTTATCATATTAATATTCTTGTCCAATGTTTCTAGATAGGTTTGTTTATCAATTTTGTTCCAATTTACCTTTGATGAACGACTACATATTTGTTTTTGCTTCTTTTTGATGTTGTGATCAAATTTGTATTGTAGCTGTATTGGTTGATGGTCCGAGACATTTGCTACCACATCAAGTTTCTGTATTTTGAGGACTTCACATTTATGTTTCTCTTGATATAAAACATAGTCTATAGCAGAGGTTGCTTGTCCACTAGGGTGACAATATGTCAATCCTACTTTCACAGTACACAGTTGATGGTCAATCATAAAATCATTGATATATTTTTTTCTTTGTGACTCAATTCCTTCTAATATATTTTCGTTGAAATCTCCGCCAATAATGAGTTGATGGGTGTTTTCGTAGGTTTCAAATATCTCATGGAGTATATCAATGCATTCTTTGAAATTGGCATAATGAGAATCTGAGCTTTTGCATGGCAGGTAAATTGATATAAGTATAATGTTCTGCTTTCCTGAAAGTTCAATACATTGAATTCTCTCATTTCCTACTTTGAGAGGTGAAACATAACTGTCTAGGTTTTTGTGCCATAAAATCGCTACTCCTCCATATCCTCGTGGCATTTGATACGGCGAGATAGGATCATTTGAATCTACTGATTTACCAGCTCCATTATAGTCTTGATGAATTTCTTGGAGAATGTTCAATTGACAGTCAAATAACCAATGTTCTTGTATCATGTATATGTCTATAGACTTTCCCATTTCCTTAAATAGCGGACCACAGGTTAAAATGTTTTTACAGTTAAAATCTAAAATATTTAATACAGTAAAGTTATGTACATTTTTCTGCCGCGTATTTACATCCTGCTTGTAATTGGGTACATTTTGTGTCTCTCTGGTAAGATTTGTGTGCTTCCTAAAAAATAGTTGCTACTAGGTGCTGAGTAATCATCGTTCATCGTTGAATGTTTCGAAATGTCACCAATTAATTTTTTGTATACTAATGTAGGTTTTGTAACCACAACCCTAAAGGCTAAATTGTTCTACCATATATATTAAATATAGTATAACTAATCGTAGATTTTGATTATCAAAATAAGACCACGAGTGACCGAAGTACGCATAAGGATTAAACGAGTGGGCGGAACTTGTTCCGTCCACGAGTTTAATCGTTAATGCGTACTCGGTCACGAGTGGTCTTATTTTGATATTCAAAATGTATGATTTAGTTATACTGTTTATTATATAGACTTTCAAAATTTCTTATATATTATTTTTTTTATTTGTATATTTGATTGCACGCATGTGAATCTACGAGCAATGATACTACAGGGTTCAGTTGGAAGGATCTGCCATCTTGAAAATGTGAAATCCTATTTTTCATATTTACAACAGTGTACAAAAATAATTAAAATGCTTACCTTGAAAGCTTATTTTAGTTAAATTAAATCACAATTGAAGCGTATACGAAGCCAAATAGCGTCTAATCTTTACGTTTCAAACTGCAAGTCTTCATATGACGTCAATGACGTCAACTTGGTTATGTGCCAAAGTCATCAATAACATTTCGCAGAATTTTTTCAGCTTACAATTGTATGTGTATTCACCGTTGCACAACAAGGGACGTAACCACCACACTTATAGTTTTGCAAAAGTAGTTCCGGCGGGAAAAAACTGATATTTCACATGTGAAATACCGGAATTTATTTCACGGATAAATCCCCATAATTCACACTTATTTATATAATAACGTTGATTACTTCACTATTTTTAAACATACCACTTTGTGACAGTATGTACATAATAAACAGATGAAATGTTTCCACAACCTGAATAATATATATGATTGTTATGTAGTTATAATTTCCACCTCCTTCGGTTCACTCCTTAAGTTATATAACCCAAGAGCGGAAATACAATTTGTAGATTTAGTAAAGTGGAGACATTTTTGCAGAATTTAGATTTTGTATTTTCACAGAAATGCTAAATGTCACATACTGTTGTATATGATCATTACTTGACTTGGACGGCCGCATGATTTACCACACACTACCACACACTTCTTGTTTTTAACGTTTTATCAACTTTTAAGCATTATTTTACTCAAAATATTATGCTTTCTAGAGTAAATACTTATAATTTTCATTCTAATGTCAAAGTAATAAAGAAAATATAGGTAAATCAACTGTTTCGACAGCGAGTAATGGCGTTCATGATATTTACACACGGTGACAATCCAAAACTTTTATCTGATCACGTGTTGACTATTTTTAGACGGTGTGACTTTTTATCCAAATACAGCTGCAAATTATATTATTTCAATTATCTTGAGATGCTTTAAAATAAAACGTTATAGCAACAAATTACATGAAGTGTGTGGTACATGTAACTACAACGGAAAACACCGAGCACCATATTTTGAGCTAATTAATATATTATATTTCTTAACTTTTGACGTTAAATAGTCATAAAAAAGCTTTACTACACCATTTTACATGCAAATAATTGAAATAAAACGTCATAGCAACAAATTACATGAAGTGTGTGGTAAATCGTGTCACCCGACTTGGATCTTTGTGATGTAAAAAAACGACAAATTCCAGATAAAACCTTTTCGTTAAACAACAATCACAGGGGCTTGAATCGCTTTCATAGAGGTCACACGGCCTAGGGTATATAGGCCGCGTGACCTCTATGAAAGCGATTCAAGCCCCTGTGACAACAATCACTGATTTACAGACACAAATGAATCGTCACAAATATAGATTTTTTTTATAGTTTGTCAATGACTTGCAGCAGGTAAGTTTTTTTCCGGGTTTTCTCCACCAATAAAACTGACCGCCACGTTATAACAGAAATATTGTTGAAAGTGTTGTTAAATAAAACACCATAAACCTAAAACTGTAAGAACTGTGTCTTATGGATAAGCCATCAGTTTTAGTGGCGTACTATAGTTTAATTAGTTTGTTTTGAGATGTTCACTCCTTTGCCTCTACAGACCACATACATACAAACAACAACTGGAGTGGTTCTAAATGTTCGAAGCAAGAGAAATAATCCTATGTGGTTCAGGATTTCCATGTATGCTTTAGTGTTATTGCTTGGAGCATATATGATTATGTCTCAAAATCTTAATCAACAGTTCTTTGCTTGCAGTTGGTTTTTTAATAGATTGCTGATACTGTATCTTTACTTGTTATCCTTTCTTTTGTCAAAAAAACAGGATACATTTTTTTTTACAGTGAAAAACCAAAAATTTAAATGTACACGCACAAAAAA
Source organism: Gigantidas platifrons (assembly GCA_002080005.1). Taxonomy (NCBI): domain Eukaryota; kingdom Metazoa; phylum Mollusca; class Bivalvia; order Mytilida; family Modiolidae; genus Gigantidas; species Gigantidas platifrons. The sequence goes on from MJUT01063864.1 coordinate 1,193,537, forward strand.
ACTCTGTGGTAGGTAAGCCTTTTATGGTTTATATCACCCTTGCAATGTTTGGATCTATATATATTTTGTGTACAGTGCCTATGTACATAATATGCACAGACTTCTCACTACATTTTAAAGTAGAAGGACAATTAAAAAAAGTAGAAGATATGAGGGTCTCTGTGTTCTTCTCCCAGCTCATGTTACAGGGGCAGCATTTAATACAAAGTAGACGACTCGGCTAACGAAGTAGAAGGCAATTTATTTGTGTGACTGCTTCAAATGAGGAGGCCTAGGCTGTATACATATTTTGTAATATTATTTTCTTGTGTTTTACAGGTGACACCCCCTACTTACAATGAGAGCCAGTATATTACAGACACCCGTTCACCTCTATCATATACACAAGGTACATTTGTAAATGGAAAATATTTTATTTATTATGATTAATTTTGTAAACTTTTTGTCAATTTTCTGTGCAAGATGATTTTGGAACATAACATGAGCTTACAATATAACTGTCCTATTACTCTGTAAATAGATAAATTGGGCAACTTGTGGTACCAGATTGGCATTATATAACATTATACGGGAGATGAATTTATAAAAGTACTTACCGTATTTTACGGACGATAGGTCGATATTTTTTTTCCTCAACACGCTGGCTTCGACCTATCGTCCACATCGACCTATACAAGGATGAAGTTGAAAAATCTGGAATCCCTAAAAAAAAATCTCGATAAAAATGACGATTTTGTTGACAGTATACCTTTATTTTGCTGTAGGTTTTTTCATGAATAAGAAGACTGAAATTATCGATGTTCTTGGTGTTATTTTTTTTTTAATTAAAGCAATAAAAATATACTAACACTAACAGGGGGTGCAATTCCGGGAATAAAATGTTCAACATCCGAAAAAAAAAAATCAATATTCAATGATCGAAAAATGAAGTGTTAACGAAAATCAGTTCAATATTGTATTGTATAATAAAAAATTATATACTATAAAAAATGTATGTTGTTGAAAAAAAAATCACAGGGTGGATCGTTTATAAAATTATTATCACAAAATATCTAAATATAGCTATAGGCCTATAGCTTTCCATTGGTTTCCATTAAACACGAGGGGTACCGAACACGAGCATGCGCACGAGGTTGTAGTAAAACATGGCGGTTGCAATATTATATCTCACAATACACGTGGTGAACAAGCTTTTTATACTAAATGTACTGGAAAATAATTATCGATTTCGTTAAACTATAATGTTCTACACTTGAATTGGTCAATTAAGAACAAATAAAATAATCACCATGAGATAATCAACACAGGTGAACCTCTGTCGGCACTTATCCTGATCAGCTGATTGAAAATTTACTGGACCGAGACAATCACATAAATTGTGTACTAATAATTGAACATAGTTTAAAGGTGTGTCAATAAAACTGCACAAGGTGATACATTGTTTTGACAGCTTAATTATTTTATTGTATGAACATCCGTTTACCATCTATTGTGACACCCACAGATGGCCTGATTTGAATGTCGTCGATGTCTGGGTTTATAAACCGGACTCGTCATAAAAAAACACACAAAATTTTATTTAATTTAACTTTCATAATTATTTCTTTTATGACACATAAGAATAGTATTCTTCAATTAATACTTGCATATACTTACCGAAGAACGTTATAGGACAAATGTTTACCGATGTAAAAAAAAAAAAAAAAAAAAAATCCCGTTCGACCTATCTTAGTATTCCCCAACAAATTTAGCCAAAAAGCAGCAATTCGACCTATCGTCCCCATCAGTAATCACTTGTTTTCAAATTTCTGTTATGCACATGTACGAATGTATATTATAATTTCTTGTATGTAATTCACTGTCATGGTCGTGATCATATGGTAGTAGGATTTACAACTACATGTACCTGTGCAATCAGTGCCTATCACTATTAAAGTTGTGAGTTCGAACCCTGTTCATGGCGAGGTGTACTAATACAACATTATGTGATAAAGTTTGTCGGTGACTTGCGACAGGTTGGTAGTTTTTCCGGGTACTCTGGTTTCCTCCACCAATAAAACTGACCGCCATGATATAGCTGAAATATTGTTGAAAGTGGTGTTAAACACAATAAACCAAACCTAAACCAAATCTTATTTGCATAATAAAATGTTTACACTAGCATTACATGTGGTATGTAATCTGTGATATGTATACATTCTTTTCATAATATACTTTCATAGTTAAGAACAGGCATTTGATTATGTAAAACTTGTTAAGAAAGAAAAAACAGTCTGTCATTGATATAAGGTTATTATCAAAGAATATTAGTATAGACAATCACCTTAAGAAAAGTTAACGAATTTGAGGTAATTCAAACTCCATGTTTTTAAGCTTGATCAAGTTTATTACAAATACTTTTTTTCAGTGTTTGTTGTTTTTTTTTTCAATGGTCTATTATATCCATACATTGTATAAGCCAAATATATATATTTTCACCACAGCAAAGCTAGCAATAAAAAATACCCTTTAAATATTTTATAAATCTGTCTCAAATTTTCTGCAATAATTATCATTTTAAAATGAATTGATGTGAAAGGAAGAATATGATTTTATTGCAAATGTTCACCTTGAGGAAACTTGCTGGCCTAAAATTTGGTGTAGTTATGGAAATTAAATGAACACTATAACATAAGTTAAATTATTATTATTTTTTTTATTTCAGATTCCTCACCACCTCCATCTTATGAATCTCTCTATGGACGTGTTAAGGCAGCAAAACAGAAGTCTACAACTAAAGCAGGATTTTTCTGGTCGTTCTTAGGAATTTTGTTTGGGACATGTAAGTAAAATTATATACGATGACACCTGTCTAAACAAAGCACTGTATATACCAGAATTCTGTGTAAGCCCAACTTTAAATAAAGTCCTAACGTAGGAAAGCTTATTTAGTTTAACCTATACCAACAGAACATCTGTCTATTCTGAATACAGAGGTTGGTCATAAGAAGGTTTGGTTTAGACAGGTTTCACTGCATCTAGACATACATGTACATGTACTGAATACACTGCATAATTTTCAATCGTTAATTATCCTATTTTAAAAACATACCTTGGTGAGTTTTAGATATTTGAAAATTAATCGAAAATGTTTTGAGAATTACACTAAAATACAATTTAATTCATGATAGACTTTGTTGATCTTAACAGTCATGGTAGTATATTTATATACACAGAACAGAAGTGAAGGATTTGGTCTGTCTTACACTCTTTACAACAATTTGTCAGTGGAAAACACTGGAATAACTGGAAAAAACCACAGCACGTCTATAAAGCTGTTAAGTTTTTATTAGCTCAACTTGCCAAAGGCAACGTGAGCTTTTCCCATCACTTGGCATCCGTCGTATGTCGTCCGTTAACTTTTCACATTTGAATCTTCTCCTCTGAAACCCCTTAGCCAAATGAACTGAAACTTGGTAGGAAGCATCTATGGAAGCAAACATGGCCACCATAAGCAATTCTTGTTTCTGATTGGTCAATTTCTAAAAAATCTCCTGTGAAACTGAGCAGTCAAATGAACCGAAATATGGTAAGAAGCACCTATGGAAGGTTCTGTATTAAGTTTTCTCAAAGCAGAATGAAAAGTGAGCAACACAGGCTCAGCCTACTGAGCCTCTAGTTTCACTTAAGGTACAAGTTGAGTACACTTAGTGACTTCACAGTAAGCTGGACACAATCATATTAAACACTACTGATAGAGGACCAATTATTGCCAAATTACTTATTACGTCGTATCGTGTTTCACATCTAATTAGTCTACATAATATTATGTTTCACATATAATTAGTCTACTTGATGTTATGTTTCACATATAATTAGTGTACTTGATGTTATGTTTCACATATAATTAGTCTACTTGATGTTATATTTCACATATAATTAGTGTACTTGATGTTGTTTCACATATAATTCGTCTACTTGATGTTATGTTTCACATATAATTCGTCTACTTGATGTTATGTTTCACATATAATTCATCTACTTGATGTTACGTTTCACAAATAATTCGTCTACTTGATGTTATGTTTCACATATAATTAGTCTACTTGATGTTATGTTTCACATATAATTAGTCTACTTGATGTTATGCTTCACATATAATTAGTCTACTTGATGTTATGTTTCACATATAATTAGTCTACTTGATGTTATGTTTCACAATTAGTCTACTTGATGTTATGCTTCACATATAATTCATCTACTTGATGTTATGTTTCACATATAATTAGTCTACTTGATATTATGTTTCACATATAATTAGTCTACTTGATGTTATGCTTCACATATAATTAGTCTACTTGATGTTATGTTTCACATATAATTAGTCTATGTCTTGATGTTATGTTTCACATATAATTAGTCTGTGTCTTGATGTTATGTTTCAGTGGGATGCACTGTCTGTCTTGGTTTATTGTTGGTGTTACCAATAACAATGATCGTTATAGGTATGTATGATCTACAATGGGAAATGTTCTCGCAATCATAATTTCGTGTTTTCACTCTGAAATATAGTTGTGCATTTTATATCAAAAAGTGATACCGTATAATGAATTTTTGTTTCATGGCATCCGTTCGTGTTGTCTGTAAATTTTTGCATTTAATCTTCTCTATTAAAATCATACGGCCGCTTGAAATGAAACTTTGGAGGAATTAATTATAGATTATTGAAATGCTAAATAATTAATGTGTCCTGATTTTCTCCCATCTGATATTGAATGTGACCAAAATGTGAAAGAAATGTTTTGGCAGCGTATTAAATAAAAATCTTCTTAGAAACAATAGGCCAGATTGAATTAAAACGGATGAAGAATTTTGAATATGTTGTTTTTTACAGGTTCCATATACCTTCATGAATGCCCTGTAGAAAGATTCATACCAATCTATTTAATTGTTGCTGGCAGTGTTGGTATAGTTGCTAATCTTATGGGACTTTGTAAGAAGGCAAGGAACAGGAATGAACAAGAAGAGGAAGATGAAAAAGTCAAAGGAAATCCTGTGGATTACTTCATTAATTGTTTCTTATTAGCCTGGTTTATAGCAGGTTAGTGTGTCAATGTGGATTACCTCATTAATTGTTTCTTATTAGCCTGGTTTATAGCAGGTTAGTGTGTCAATGTGGATTACCTCATTAATTGTTTCTTATTAGCCTGGTTTATTGCAGGTAAGTTACTCAATGTGAAATACTGCATTGATTGGTTAGTTATTTTTATTGGAGTAGTAAACCACAGTACCAGGTGAAAACTACTAACCCACCACAAGTCTCTTCAGTTAGAATCTGAAGTACTTTATACATTTAGCTAATATAATTTTTTGGTATTTCTATAAATAAATCTTAGAGAATAATCGAAGGCTAAATCAAGAATGAAAAATCCAGAGACACATCAACATATCAATGAACAATCCAGAGACACATCAACATATCAATGAACAATCCAGAGACACATCAACATATGAATGAACAATCCAGAGACACATCATCATATTAATGAACAATCCAGAGACACATCAACATATGAATGAACAATCAAGAGACACATCAACATATGAATGAACAATCCAGAGACACATCAACATATGAATGAACAATCCAGAGACACGTCAACATATGAATGAACAATCCAGAGACACATCAACATATGAATGAACAATCCAGAGACACATCAACATATGAATGAACAATCCAGAGACACGTCAACATATTAATGAACAATCCAGAGACACATCAACATATGAATGAACAATCCAGAGACACATCAACATATGAATGAACAATCCAGAGACACATCAACATATGCCACAAGAATAAGACAAAGATAAACAAAACAAAAAAAACACAACAAAGAGAACTAAAAAGATAAGATACACAGA
>MJUT01063864.1:1239757-1256342 GCA_002080005.1 Gigantidas platifrons
AAAATTTAGCCTGTTGCCATGGCAACAGTGCACCTATATGTCGCTAATCTTTCGAAATCTACGTACAAATGAGGTCGTTAGCGTGCAGGGGGTGTGGCACTCTTCAAACATGTGACTCTTTATGGTCCACGTTCAGACTTTCTGTATCATGACCTGACAATCCTGGCCCCCTATCCGCCACCTGGTGACGCGCTGAGCAGTTCTGTGGGCTTGACCCATGAGAACCTTCACTAGTACCCAGTCGATGGACAGACAATAAAAGAAGAAAAGACAAATAATGGCCAACAATAAAAAAAACAAAAAACAAAAACAAAAAAAAACAACTACAAAAAACAAAGATTGAGCAGCATAAACTCCACTAAAAATTGGGAGTGACCCAAATTAAAAGGGGTAAGAGATTCCTGCTCCAATAGTAGAAAGTTTTGGAACGTTTCTACCTGCTGTCAAAATAACATTCCTTTGGTCTGTTCATCTCCAAGAGCACTTAGATCTTTACTGAAACCTTAAGGTACTTACAACTGCAAGAAATGCAGCATTTGTAGGGGGGAAAAACTTGACATGACAGGACAACAAGGTCAATCATTTAATTAAACTTAAACACTACCTTAATAATATATAATGTTCAAGTTAAAACACCAGTTCCTAAGAAAAGTTTGATGATACCAAAGGGGTAATCAGATGCCGTAAAAGTAACCAGACAATGATCTACAAAAAATGCAGATATCTAAAGATTACACATGACCCCCCTAAAAAAATGGGATGTACTCATATGCTGTGGAAGGGTATAGCAAACAATTTCTGCTCCATAAGTGGCACCCGTCGTGTTACTCTTGTTATCACAATTTAATTTTATGTTGAGCTCACCAAATACTGGTTGGCTCAGAAACTGGAGATAATATGTCCCAAGTGGAGCAACATGTCTACCTGTAGATTGTTTTTCTAGTACTCTACCTCAATGCAAATTAATCCCTGTGCAAAACAACACAATTTTAACCCCAGATGATCACGGATCTGTTCTGTTTTTCGTAGTCACAAACGTGATCCTCCTTTTCTCTTTCTTGACTTCTCAACAGAGTTAGAAAGGGTAACATTACACTCTTTCAGAGTGTTCACCTCCAAATTTATTTGGGTTTGTGTTGCTCAATTTTCTGTTTTAATTCTAGTGTGTTGTGCATCATTGTTTTTCTATTGTCCTTTTATCTATTGCACTGTCGGGGGCCGTCGTGGTCATATGGTAGTTGGATTTACAACTACCTGTGCAATCTGTGCCTATCACCACTAAAGTTGTGAGATCGAACCCTGTTCATGGAAAGGTGAACTCGATACAACATTATGTGATAAAGTTTGTCAGTAACTTTCGACAGGGCAGTGGTTTTCTCCGGGTACTGTAGTTTTCTCCAACCAATAAAACTGACCGCCACAACATAACTGAAATATTGTTGAAAGTGACATTAAACACCATGAACCTGCACCATCTATTGTATTGTCTGTCCTTTGATGTATGGCTTCTGATTACTTTTTTTTTAACAACCCATCTGCCAAACTTCTAAACACAGTAATTACATAGGCAGAGGCAGATGTATGATCTTCCTTGAGCCATGCTCAAGTTTTTTGTGGGATTAAGAAGAGTTTGAAGATGACAAAGGGGTAACAAAATCTGTAAATCGAAATAGGACATAAAACACAATGGCCAAAACGACAAACAACAATCCACAAAACATACCAGGTACCATAAAACTAAAGATCAAGTAACACGAACCCCACTAAAAAACGGGGGTGAACTCAGGTGCTCTGGAAGGGTGAGCAGTTAAACTAGTTATTGTGATCTGTCCTATTATTTTATGTTCATCGTTGTTTTCTATTGCTGAACAATAACAGCTGCTAATTATAAACAATAAAAACTAAAAAACAATATCTCAAATGAATCGGTGCTATTATGGTTAGTATGCTCACCTCTAGTGCACTAGATCATGGGTTTGAAACCACAGACTTAATCAAAGTGGTATCTGAGGCTTCTCTACCATGTAGTCAGTATTGAAATGTGAAAGAAATGGCTGATTGACTCGGAATGAGGATAATGTGTCATGTCTACCCTCATACTATTGTTCAGTGAGCTAGCACTATGAAAATCCAGCTAAGCAAGTATAAAATGGGGGACTTCAACATCATCTCTAAGCAAGTATAAAATAGACTTCAACATCATCTCTAAGCAAGTATAAAATAGACTTCAACATCATCTCTAAGCAAGAATAAAATAGACTTCAACATCATCTCTAAGCAAGTATAAAATGGACTTCAACATCATCTCTAAGCAAGTATAAAATAGACTTCAACATCATCTCATTGAAAAGTAATTTGACTACACCATGATATAGCTGAAAAATTACTCATTTGGCTTGAACAACAATCACTCACTCTAATTTCAGTTATATCATGGCAGTCACTTTTATTGGTGGAGGAAACCAGAGTACCCAAAGAAAACCACTGATCTGTCACAAGTCACTTACAAACTTTATCACATAATGTTGTACAAGGTATACCTCGCCATGAACAGGGTTCGAACACACTGGTGATAGGCACTAATTGCACATGTAGTTGTATATCCAACTATCATATGATCACGACTATAACAGCCCCTATGTTGAATATAAAAATCTGTGAATAGCTTGAATATAAAAAGGTATATGATTCCTTTCTACATTGTATAGCTTGTTTAATATATAGATTACTAAAACACCAGCATGAATTCAAAATCTGTTTATTTAACATGTGAATCAAAGTCACAAAAAAACAGCACAAATAAAAACTGTTCATCAGATGTCATCTAAACTTTGTATTAAAGCTGTATGTATAAAGTTAAACAATGCTGGTTGGTTTATAGTGTTTAAGACCACTTTAAACAATATTTCAATTATATCGTTAAACAATGTCTTTATCTGTCAATGAAAGAGAACATTAATCATTCTGTTATGATCTGTAGCCCGTGAAAGAAGGATTGTTTCTGAAAAAGAAAAAATAGTTTGGTTTGGTTTGGTTTTATGGTGTTTAATGCCACTTTCAACAATATTTCAGTTATATCGTTGGCAGTCAGTTTTATTGGTGCAGGAAACCAGAGGACCCAGAGAAAACCACTGACCTGTCGCAAGTCACTGACAATCTTTATCACATAATGTTGTACACTTCACCCTGATCAGGATTCGAACTCACAACATCAGTTGTGATAGGAACTGATCGCATGAGTAGTAGTAATTCCAACTACCATACGATCACGGCCATGACAGCCCCTAGTAAATTATATTGTATACAGAATATGCCTTGTGGTCATAAAACATTCCAGAATTAAATACTCGGCATGAGATTCAAACTCGCACACCAAACCAATCAAATCGTTTCATTGTAAACATTCTGAGATGAGTTTTAAACTCAAACATAAAAACCATCCAATCAGAAAACAACAAATATTCCGGCATAAGTTTCAAACTCACACACCAAAAGAATCTAATAAAAAAGCATCAAATTTTATGGCATGAGTTTCAAACTTACACACACCAAAAGTATCAAATAAAAATATATCACCAACAAAAATTGGCTATAAAATAATTGTCTACATAGAACTTTCTAAAAGCATGTGTCGTGTTCTGATTGACCAGCAATACAAGCTCACCCTTTCACAATATATGTGTATCATTATTTAGGGAACAGCAATTAAAGGTTTAGGTGGGGGGTATGTTTTTTTTTATATTTCTGTCATCAAATTTTATAAAGGAAAATAATTTGACATGAAAGATGCATAAAATAAAAATTCGGAACACAAAATAAATGGCAAAAGAAGATAATGGGAACTAGGTCCTAGCGTGGGACAGGCACAAAATGTGGCAGGGCTAAACTAGTAAATTAGAAATGTTCCTGTTTTACACATTTTTCCCAAAAAATATTTTCTGATACATTGTATGATATATTTATTTGTTTATTTATTGTTTCCATGGTGATGATGGCTGTAATGTTTTTTATCGTGTGTATTTTGTAGCTCATACAATATAACATTATCTACGTGTATACTCACGGTGGTGTAGTTGTACCAAAACCTGTTAAATGAAAAAAAAAATGAAGTGGTCAAATTTAATTTATCAAGACACGATAATAATCATCTGAGGTAGGAAATAAATATTCTTTGGTTGTTACTTACCAACTCAAAATTTATATTCAAATGTTCTCAGGGGCCATCATATGGTAGTTGGATTTACAACTACCTGTGTAATCAGTGCCTATCACCACTACCGTTATGAGTTAGAATCCCGCTCAGGTGTGGTGTACTCGATACAACATTATGTGATAAAGATTGTCAGTGACTTGTGACAGGTCGGTGGTTTTCTCCGGGCACTCCGGTTTACTCAACCAATAAAACTGACAGCCACAATAAAACTGAAATATTGTTGAAAGTGGCATTAAACCCCATAACCTTAACCCTTATCCTAAATGATGAATACCAATTCTTTTTATTTTGCAAAATATAAGCCAAACTCTTTTAAATCGCCACACTATAACTGAAATATTGTTGAAAGTGGCATTAAACACCACAAACCAAACCAATCAAATGTTTCCTTCTCTTTGAGGTACACACCTACACGTATGTAGTGAGAATAAAACATCAACAAAAAATAAGTCACCAACGTAGAGTTAGCAAATAAGAATTTATTATAGAATACAAAAAAATCTATGAGAGAGGCAAAGGTAGATATTAATTAAAAAAAATAATATCAAGATTGAAAAAAAATGCATTCCAGTGATTCAGCTAGGCACCTGTCTCAAAAAATATTTTCCCACCTATTGTTCAAATTGTCCTGAAGAACTTTATATAAAATTAGTTTAATTATTAAAGATTGTCCTGAAGAAATTTTGATAAACCTGGCAATTGTCCTGAAGATTTCAAAGTCTAGCAGAAACACTGCATTCACTAATTCCTAATTATTTTTTTCTCGTGACATTGAACCCCCCCCCCCCTTCTTCATCACTCTTTGCTCCTATCTAATGTGGGTATTTACTTCAGAATATGATCAGAAAAATCTATATATTAAAATAATGTACCATACTAACTACTAAATCAACAATGTTATTATGGTAGCCCCCCTCATATAAGGCCACCTCTCTTATCAGGTCAGATTTAAGGTGCACTTAGAAAAATACTACTAAATTGTCCCCTCAAAAGAGGCATCACCTCTCGTATGGCCACTTTTTTCATTTTCCATTGCAGAAAGGATATTATTAAGCAGTCAATTGTATTAAGAGGTCACCTTTTTCTTGTCCTGACATAAACAGACATCATATAAACTGAAGCTCTTTTAAGAGGTCACCTGTCTTATGCAGCCACTTTTTCTTTGTCCCAATGGTGACCTCTTAACTCTGGTTTGACAGTAATTTACTTGTATATAGATGTAATTCCAACTAGCACATTTTCAACAGTTTAAAATGAACACCCTTGTGGCAATCTTTGCTTGGAATAGACAGGTGTCCAGATTAGAAAAGGAATTGGGACAAATTTGACGTGTGATTAACACAGGACTCACCTGGCTGTGGATTCGTTCCGAACCCTCCTCCACCAAAACCAGGAGACTGAGTCCCTGTTGTTCCAAACCCTGGAGAGGTTCCAAACCCCCCTCCACCTGTACCTTGTGAAAGTGATCCAAATGTTGGTACGCTACTACTTCCAGCTAGAGCCTCAAAGGTCGCATTACTACTCGTGCCAGCAAATCTGTGGAAGAAAACGTAAACCAAAAGATATTTATAGTATAACTACTTTTGCATTCCGAATATCGAAATTAAATCATGAGTAACCGAACAATGCGCACATGTGCATGAGTGAATTGCTGTTGTTTGGTTACGAGTAATTTATTTTCGATATTTTGAATGAAAGAAAAGGTATACAACTTTTAGATTGTACACCTTTGTTTAAGGTAATAAGACGCTTAAAAGAATTTTCCATTGTGACTTGTGACAGGTCAGTGGTTTTCCCTGTGTACTCCGGTTTCCCCTACCAATAAAACTGACTGCCTCGACTTAACTGAAATATTGTTGAAAGTGGCGTTAAACACCATAAACCCAAACCCCATTGTCGGATGCTCGATGATATTTTCGATTGGGACATAGTTGGTAAAGTGAAGTCACAGTGAAATAAACGTCTTAATTTCACGGGGTGAAATACTGAAGTTGTTTCACTAGGAAATATCAGTAAACCATGAAATGTACAAAATGTAAGATTTGTTCTATAAACCGGTATTCGTCACTCAAAATGTAAAACTTTTCCCATAATAACAATTATTTTAAAATTTTAAATCAAATCACAAAATGCAAGACTTTTTCCATAAGGCATAACATTGTCTGTAAATGGCAAAAACTTGATCAGTACTCAATTTGAGGTACAGGCATACCCAGCAAATCCTGGTGCTTGTCCTGACTGTGGTGAACCAAATCCACCACCACCACCTACTGGGCTACCAAATGCTGGCTGACCACCGAATGCAGATCCACCACCAAATGTTGGACTGCTTCCAAAGGCTGGCTTGGCACCAAAAGCACTGACTCCTCCTCCGCCAAATGATGGACTGGTACCAAATGCAGGAGCCGCCCCAAATCCACCTATAATACATGTAATTCAATTTCTTTTAAAATTTTCAATAGATCTTTTGGGACAAAGAAAAAGTGACCTTATAAGACAGGTGACCTCTTAAAAGAGGTTCAATTTATATGAAATTTTCTATGACAAGACAAGAAAAAGGTTACCCATTAATACAGGTGACCAGGTTTGATTGTATTGTCTTTTGTTTTGTCTATTTGACAGGGAAACAAAGATGACACATTAAGTACATGAATTAAGCAGACGTAAAAAGTAGCAGACAGAACGTGCAGCAGACGAAAAGCATAGCAAAGAAAAAGTGTAGCAGATGTACAATGTAGCAATTCTGTTGTCCTACTTCATATTATCGTTTCTCTATATAGTGTGTTTCTTTGTGAATCTGATCAGGCTTTATTCTTGGCAGCTAGAAACTGATGAAGAAAGAGATTGGGAAACCATTTCAAATTAATTAATGAGAATGTTAGCATTCCATCAGAAAACAATTTACCTGGACAGGCGTTACGGTCATAAAACGTACAAGTACAATTTTCGGTACTCATACTCCAGAATTGTTCAATCAGAACAAAGTATATATTTGATACAGTCTTCTGATTGTTTTTTTTTTTTTAGTACGAGTACCAATTCATGCTTGAAATTTTTTTTGCCAAAAGACCCGGTCTAGTGTTGATAACCAGTTTCAGAGGAAGCCACACAACCTCAATTCCAGTTAACATACCTGGACTACTCTGTTGTGTTAATACACCAAATCCAGAGGAAGCTACACTACCTCCAGTTAACATACCTGGACTACTCTGTTGTGTTGATACACCAAATCCAGAGGAAGCTACACTACCTCCAGTTAACATACCTGGACTACTCTGTTGTGTTGATACACCAAATCCAGAGTAAGCTACACTACCTCCAGTTAACATACCTGGACTACTCTGTTGTGTTGATACACCAAATCCAGAGGAAGCTACACTACCTCCTCCTCCTCCACTAAAACTCCCTCCTCCAAAAGCTGCTGATGTATTAGAACCAAATGTTGTACTTCCTTGAGTACCAAACAGTGAGGCTGAAATCAAAACAGTTTGTACAGTTATTGAATCAAATCTATTTGTTCTGATGTCAAAAACCACATTGGCAGGGTCATGGGTGTGGTATGGAAACCAATATACTGTAAAAGAATACTGTGGATTCAATCAATTTCGTGGATAAAAATTTTCGTGGTTTGAGTGAAAAATAGTATTTTCAAGGCTACATAAATGTGTGGATCTCCTGCCTTAGTCAGTACATATATATACGTTGTTGATCGTTTTGTTTATATTGGTGGAATTGTTGATCATCACCGTTTTAAACTTTCTTTGTGCTATTAAATACTAAAAACATTCTCAAAGAATTCTCTTAATATCGATCAGGGTTATTATTGCACACATTTCATAGTACTTACATGCAGAACTTGTTGCAGAACTACTGCCAAATGATGTTGAACCAAATACATTGGTGCTTGCTCTCTCTGCACTTGGTTGTCCACCGAGACCACCGAACATAGACCCACCAAATGTACTTCCGCCACTGCTAGATGTTGTGGCCGTTTGACCAAACGGTGAGCTAAAATAGATACAGATAAGGTAAGATTATGGTGTTTAGTGTCAATTTCAACAGTATATCAGGGGTCGTCATAGTTGTATGGTAGTTGGATATACAACTACCTGTGCAATCAGTGCCTATCACCACTAACGTTGTGAGTTCAAATCCTGCTCGTGCGAAGTGTACTCGATGCAACATTATGTGGTAAAGTTTGTCAGTGACTTGCGGTAGGTCAGTGGTTTTCTCCGGGTACAACCAGTTTCCTCCACCAATAAAACTGACCATCATGATATAACTGAAATATTGTTGAAAGTGGAGTTAAACACCATAAACATAAACCTAAGATATATACAGATAGGATTAATGGTGTTTAATGCCACTTTCAACAGAATATCATGGAGGAAACCAGAACAAGAGGATGAAATTCGCAGATGTGCCACATTTAGCTGTATCTATATGTTTACAAACAAACAAAAATTATTTCTGTACTTAACGAAAGACATTCAAAATGTGCATTCAAATCTTTATAGCGAGTAAGTGATTATTGTTTAACACCAAATGAGTAATTATTCAGCTACATATTTATCATGGTCAGAACAAGTTACATTTTGATGAGATGATGATGATGAAGATGTCCACTTTGTTATTGACCAACACGCTGAGTTAGATTTTCATAGTGCTAGCTTACTGAAACAACAGTCTACGGGTAGACATGTCACTCCACTCGGACACATTATACTGAGTCCGAGCCAACCAGTCTTTGCTCTTACTCGAAGATATCAATAGACATACAAAAAATTACCTGGAGGTTTGTCCGAATGCTGTCTGTCCAAATGCCGTTTGTCCAAATGCAGCACCAGACGTTGTCTGCCCCATTCCAAATCCTCCAGAAGACTGTCCAAACAGTCCTCCACCACTAGAAGTTGCAGTAGACTGACCAAACGGAGCAGACCCAGAAGATGCTGGTTGACCAAATAGTCCACCTGTACTAGGAGTTGAAACCGGCTGACCAAAAGGTCCATTAGTTCCTGACGTCGCAGTTGACTGTCCAAATAATCCACTAGATCCCGAAGCAGGAGTTGTCTGTCCAAATAATCCGCTAGAACTGGAAGATGCAGTTGGCTGTCCAAATAATCCTGCAGGACTTGAGGCAGAGGTTGGCTGACCAAACATTCCAGGATTTGCTGGCTGCCCAAACAACCCACCCGATACCGATGATGGTTTTTGCATAAAGAGATTTTCTGATGTAGATGTACTTGTTTGTCCAAAGGGTGAAGATGACTGTGAAGCTGTGACACCACCTTGTCCAAATGGGGCAGGAACGCTTGTAGATGCTGTTGTGGACTGTCCAAACGGAGCAGGAATGCCTGTAGATACAGATGCAGGCTGTCCAAAAGGAGCTGGGGCACTTGTACTAGCTGTCGTGGTCTGTCCAAAAGGAGCTGGGGCACTTGTACTAGCTGTCGTGGTCTGTCCAAAAGGAGCTGGGGCACTTGTGCTAGCTGTCGTGGTCTGTCCAAAAGGAGCTGGGGCACTTGTGCTAGCTGTCGTGGTCTGTCCAAAAGGAGCTGGGGAACTGGTACTAGCTGTCGTGGTCTGTCCGAAAGAAGTCGGGGCACTTGTAGTTGCTGTCGCTGTCTGTCCGAATAGAGATGTTCCAGTTGATGTTGTAGCAGTTTGACCAAACAAACTTCCCGTTGTAGACGTTGTGGACTGACCGAATAGTCCTGAACTAGTGGCAGTAGACTTTTGACCAAACAAGCTAGTGCCCGAGGATGAAGATGTTTGTCCAAATAAACTAGTTGCTGTGGTTGATGGCTTCCCAAACAATCCCCCATTAGAGGTGGAAGTTTGACCAAATAACCCTGTCGATGTTGTGGTGATGCTTTGTCCAAATGAACTACTACCAGATATTTGTTGAGAAGCTCCCCCGGTCGTAGATGACACATTTTCTCCATTTTTACTTTGTTCTTCTGAAGTTTTGCTTGATGTTGACACTGTATCAGATGTACTGGGTGCAGACTCACTGCTTACACCACTTCCTGTAGTAGTGGGTGGAGTTGTCTGCCCATCAGTTGCAACTTGTGTCTGCTTCCCAAATAGTCCAGTAGTACCAAATGAACTTGCTGTCTGTCCAAATAGTCCTGTTTCACTGGTTGCAGACTGACCAAAGAGTCCAGTACTTGCTGAAGAACTTGATGGTTTTTGGCCAATTAATGGTGTGGTTGTACCAAACAAACTTTTAGTAACTGTTGAACCAGTTGCCGTAGTGACAGGTTGTCCACCTGATGATTGAGTTACCTCCCCTTCATCATCAGATGCTTCCTGTTCATTTCTTCCTGCTTCAGTTGATGTGTTAAAAGCTGTTCCTCCAGTTAAAGGCAAGGTGAACTGAAATCCACTGGTTGATTTTCTTGAATCTGAAATACAAAGCGTACATACAAAAATAAATTAAAGTGTGTTTGCGTAATGTCTACAATTTTTCAATCATATCATTGTGTTAATCTCTATTTGCATGGTCATGCCTGCATTGTACTAGACCAACAGAATGAGCAATACTTTGATTGTTTTAGCTCTCTAATACAACAGTCCTAGGGTAGACATATTGTTCCACTTGTACACATTATCATGACTCCAGGACTGCCACTCTTTGCCACCTTTTGGAAAATAACCCTCCTTAGATTGACAATATTCAATTACTGCCTTCATGTGAGGTGAACATCTAAAGTTGTCAACCTGGGGGGTGGTTGTTTTCCCAAGGGCTTTAGCCTGAGGGGAAACAACCTCTCAAGGGTTGACAACTTGATGTTTACCTCATATGAAGGCAATAACTGTTTTATTATACCGAAAAGTGTAAAAAACAACAAACAAACAAAAAAAAGAAGATGTTTATAACTTCAATGTTTTGTTTTGCAGAAGACAACAAAATAATTTCCATAACAGAAAATACAATTATGGAATCGGACTGAAAAAAAAAATTTCAACAAACTTCCTGTTGTCAAGGGTTGTAGACCGGGCGACAATCTATTGTTTCCCTCTACATTATATATCTTTGGGTTGTTCAAACTTCCTGTTGTCAAGGGTTGTAGACCGGGCGACAATCTATTGTTTCCCTCTACATTATATATCTTTGGGTTGTTCAAACTTCCTGTTGTCAAGGGTTGTAGACCGGGCGACAATCTATTGTTTCCCTCTACATTATATATCTTTGGGTTGTTCAAACTTCCTGTTGTCAAGGGTTGTAGACCGGGCGACAATCTATTGTTTCCCTCTACATTATTATATCTTTGGGTTGTTCACTTGGTTGCCTCCTTCGTCAGTAAATTTTCCATAAAACATCCAAATTGTCTTATTACTATTATACAGTAAAATATTATGTAAGGTATAATAATTATTGATGTTCACCTCTTAAGGAAGCAGGGACCATTGTGGTTGTGATGGTATGGTAGTTGGATTTATAACTACCTATGCAATCAGTGCCTATCACCAC
The DNA here is from genome assembly GCA_002080005.1 of Gigantidas platifrons. NCBI lineage: Eukaryota > Metazoa > Mollusca > Bivalvia > Mytilida > Modiolidae > Gigantidas > Gigantidas platifrons. The sequence goes on from MJUT01063864.1 coordinate 1,251,448, forward strand.
TAACGTTGTGAGTTCCAACCCCACTCAGGCAAAGTGTACTCGATACAATATTATGTGATAAAGTTTGTCAGTGACTTGCGACAGGTCTGTGTTTTTCTCCAGGTATTCCTATTTCCTCCACCAATTAAATGACCGCCACAATATAACTGAAATATTGTTGAAAGTTGCATAAAGCACCATAAACCAAACCAAACCTAAGGAGGCTGTAATTGCAGGGTCCGAAATTAACGGACGCTAAGACACATTTTGTGTGTACTTTTCCGATTTTGCCTCTAAAAAATATGTAATGGAAGCAAAATATTGTGTGTATGTTATTTCCAGTAGATTGAATGAAGCAGCAAGATCGAGAATTGACAAAAAATATGTTCCCTTTCATTTAAATGAAGCAGAAACATCGAGAATTGACAAAAAACATGTTCCCTTTCATTTATTAGCAAACAATACTGATACCGTTTCTCAATCGTGACCGAAACGCAGTTCAAACATCGAAGCCTCTCTGGAGTTTTTATTAGCAATTGCAGCGGTGCTCCGTAATAGGAGGGAAATAGTTTAACACGCACAAGAACCTTGACGAATACGACAACATCCAGTAAATGGGTGTCACGACCCGAAATAATTTTTGAACTATTTTAAAAGTAAAAATAGGCCTACTGACAACATATGTGTATCTTAATCTGTTCTATCAACATCTTTCTTCTGTAAATTTACTAACGCAAACTTTGATTAGAGTTTATCATTATTACATTTTTGAAATGCTCACAGAAAAAAAAAATGCTTCAAAGATTTACAAAATTCACACAATTTGCTTGTAACAATTTTGGTAACAAGCAATAATTTGCTTGTGGACATAAAAGTTAATTTCTGTGCCTGTAATTGTATAATGTCACATATCACATTTTATAAATCTTATAGATAATGATAAAAGAGATGAATACAAATTTTTAGAACAATGGACAGCATTGAAATAAATCAATTTACCAGTTACATTCTGTGTAGTAGAGGTTGTTAGGCTGGTTACAGTAAAAGAAAATGAACCTGCAGCAGACTTGTCTCCCTTTAAAGCTGTAGCAGAATTGTCTCCACTTGAATCTGCTGTAGATCTGGTGCCATCTATATTTAACTGTGATGTAGATTTTGCGACATCAGAAGCAGGATTAGATGTTTCCACATCTCCATCATCTAAAAAAAAAAGAAGGAAAATGGAAGAACATATAATGTGGGGAAAAAAACAACAGAAATCCCCACTGTAAATCAATGAAACAAGATGAACTGTGAGCTAATGCTCACTTATGATACCCCTGCATATACAGTTGACTCTCGTTATCTCGAATTCGATGGGACCATGGAAAAAATTCGAGTCAACCGTAGTTCGACTCAAGAGGAGCTACGAAAACCGGAAGTGTAGTTTGCTTAATGATGAAAGGGAGACAACTCGAGCGAAATTTTGAAGAGCTAACACCAGCATTGCATGTCCCGATTCTCGGAACGATTTAAAATGTATTCGATGTTTTTGTTGCTTTTTTTTTCTCTGTTAAATTCTTTGAATCTTGTGGAACAACTGATAACTTCTAGATATCTTTTTTTGTGTGCATGATTATGTTTTTCAGGTGTTGCGTTGTCATTAAACTTCACCCATCACGACGTATTTTTCTTTGTGCGATATTTACAATAAATTGTGTGTTTTTATGATTCAATAAAGTGTAAAAAAAATTCCCCTTTTATTACAACTGTTAATTAAGAGTAACATTTTTTTCAAATCTCTCAAAATTGAGAAATTATAATCAAAATTAATTTCCGACAATAGTTAAAACACTTCCGTTGTGTACATTTGTACTTTTCATAATCATTGATGTATACGGACCCAATTTAAGCGCACTTATAATATAATGAATCGATAATTTTTTATTGTACACATCTAACTTGTGTCATAATACCAAGCCAATTACTAATTAATTTGACAGATTGTGAAATAAACATGTGAAATAGCCTAAGGTAAAAATGTGAAAGCTAATGACCGGATGTTTCACCTGTGATCCGATTTTAATCCCAAGGTAATACACATGTTTTGACTGGTAAATTCGACTTAACGAATGTAAATAATATGGCTTTCTACATCTCGGGACCGCAACTTTTATTCGAGACCACCGAAATTTCGACTTATCCGAATTCGACTCAACAGGAGTCAAATTACATATATTTATTCACAACGAAGTTCGGGACTTCGATAAAAATTCGACTCAACCGGAAATTCGAGTCAACCGAGTTCGAGACAATGAGAGTCAACTGTATGTTCAATGTGTATAAAAACCAATTAAGTGGGCAAACAAGAAGTAGGAATCTGACGGGTCCAAAAACGCTTCCCACAATATGGCATACCTATATGAAGCTTGTGACTAAATATCAGATTTCTGCCATCAATAGTTGCTGAGAAAAATGTGAAGAAAAATATCTTAGGACGGACGGAAGGATGGCGGACAGAGGTAAAACAGTATACCCCCTCCGGTGGAGCGGGGGTATAATTATCAAAACTGATACACGTAACCTGGAATGATGGTCATAAAACTGTCAAGTACAATTTTTATACTTGTATTTCAAAATTGTCCAATCAGAACAAAGTATTAACTTTATATAGTGTTCTGATTGGTTTTTTTTTTTCGAGTATGAATACAAACTCATGCTCGAAAGTTTCTTGACCATAACACCTGATCTTCTTTACTTGAATGACAAAATCAATAATTTGTTTTAATTTGAGTGAGTGATTGTTGTTTAATGCCAGCTCAGCAATAGACATGTTGCCCCACTCGGACACATTATCCTGATTCCAAGCCAACCAGTCTTTGCTCTTTCTCCTTAGTGTTGCGAGCTTAGCGGAGAAGCAACACATGACAATTTCATAGTCTTTGATTTGTTCCGATAAGGGCTCGAACTCACTATCTACTGCACTCTAGACGAGCAAGTTAAACATTACATCCACCGATGCGGTAGTTTTAATTTGAGACCAGGAAAAGATAGCCAACGATTTTAGTCTTCCCTGCTAAAGAAAGAACAGCATATGAAATTATTTTTCTACAGCTTCAAAAATATTTACAATGGAGTATTTTCATTTGGTGAACATTTTTACGTAATTTGTGGATTTATACATAGACGCTTATATTTAAGCAGCGATGTAAATATCAGTCTATATAATAACTTAATGATAATACAACTGAGTCATCATGATTGTAAACCATGTGGGTAAAAATGGTTTTAAAAATCTGCTCAGAAACTTTGAATGAAAAATTATGGAATTCAAACTGCACATGATGATGGTCTTTAGATAATAAATTAAACTTTCATTTTCAGACATTACGAACCTGATTGAACCCAAGATGTACATGAATAATATGGAAATATACATATATGATGTATATGTATGAATATCATACACATGATTACATTAGATTGGAGATAACTGTATTGTATTTGAAATTTCATAGCATCAATTGTCGATTTAATGGTCGCAAATATCCGTTTAATGGCTCCGCTAACGCGTTGCCAGTAAACTCAATTTGCGACCATCAAATCTCCAATTGATGCCGTGAAATTTTCAAATACAATACAGTTATCTCCTAATTTGACAGACTAAACATGTCATCAAACATGTTTGATAGGTCTATCAAATATTGGAAGTTGAGTTGGTTAGGTGTTTAGACTGTCAAATTTGTTTGAAGCAAATTTTAATGAAAAAATTGATGCGTAAGAAGAGTTTGAAAATACCAAAGGTGTAATCAGAATCTGTAAATAGAAAAACAACAGACAACACAATGGACAAAAGAAAAAATACAAAAGGACAAACAACGATCTACAAAACATAGATATAAAACTAAAGATCGGGTAACATGAACCCCACTAAAAGCGGTGGTGAACTCAGGTGCACCGGAAGGGTAAGCAGTTCCTGCTCCACTAGTGGCACACGTCGTGTTTATCTAGTTACCAACCTGGTGATAAATCATGAATGAGGAAACACACCTGTAGAGAATGATTAAGACAAATTTCCTGTTCTGAAGACTTACCGTCAGCCAACCTCAAGTTGGTCGCATTGTCCTCAACCCCTGTACTGTCAGATGCTTGTCTTTGTTCAGTTGTTACAGTTTTAGTGGAGAAATCAAATCCAGTTGTCGGTTTTGTGGATGAAAATGGTGTAGTTTCTTCAGTACCAAATGAGGATTCTCCAGACTGTCCAAATTTGAAAGCTACGGGTGATGATGTATTTCCGAGCGTAAATTTAAAACTGCTATCAGATGGAACTTTCGCTACTTTTGGGGTGGTTGAAGTACTTGCAGTAAAATCAAATCCATTTGATGTTTTGGGGATAGCACCTTCAGTTGGTGTTGGTGGATTATTTGCAGTAAAACTAAAGCTATTCAACATTTTTGGAATAGCACCTCCGTTTGAATTTGTACTACCCCCAAAAGCAAATCCAGGTGTCTCCTTAGTTGTGTTGCCAAATGCAAATGGCTGACAGGCAGAAACAGAATTGATATCTGGTGGTGGTTTGGGAGAACCAAACAGATTCCTGCTAGGTACTGCTGCTCCAGTCTTCAATCCATCAGGCTTGGCTGGAGTTGACGCCATCTTCTTACCTACAAAATACAAAATAGAACTGAAGTTATGGTATGGAAACTATTCTGTCTACAACAAGAACAAACAACATTGTTAACATAATACAACCACACAATATTTATGCCGTCATATAAAAAGGGGGATATGTCATGCTAACTATATGTTATTAATTATTTTATATAAAAAGGGGGATATGTCATGCTAACTATATGTTATTAATTATTTTATATAAAAAGGGGGATATGTCATGCTAACTATATGTTATTAATTATTTTATATAAAAAGGGGGATAT
>MJUT01063864.1:1329364-1348296 GCA_002080005.1 Gigantidas platifrons
TTTTTTTTTTTTTTTTTGTAAATGTGATATCTCGAAAAAAAAATTCTTTCCACTTTTATTGATACATTGATAAATAAGTTGCTTTGTCGTGATTTCACTCCACATTTATATATATAGTTCATGCTACATTTTGTTTGATTTCCCTATAACAGAGTTTTGTTTACAATTCGTTATTAATTACAACATTTTAACTCATTGAGACTTTTATTTTGCGAGAGTCTTGTTGGATGCCATGGTTTTTTCAACTTTTGAACTCATTGAAACATTTATTTGATGAAGGACTTGTTGGATGCCATGATTTTTCTATTTCTGAATTTCTTTTATTTGGTATGCTCTCTCTAGTCTTGTATTTTTTTTTTGTTACTATATTTATCAATATTAACTATTAAAGCTATGCACCGATTCTGCTTTCTATTCTATGTTAAATTCTAAGGTACATTGAAAAGGGTATTATGTCATTTACTCTGAAAAATCAATGAATCTTCAAATACACTTTACAGATCATGATATTTGAGGAAAACCGCTCGTAGCCATCGGTTGTCTGCAATCCTCTTTAGGTAGAGAATTAAATTAAAGATCTAGATTTTTTTAGGAAAACCGCTTGTAGCCATCGGCTGTCGGCAATCCTCGATAGATAAAGAATTAAATTAAAGATCTTGAATTCCAATTGAATTCTGTCCATTTTATCAATTTTTCTAATACTTACATATTTGCTTCATTTGTTTTGATAATTCTTTACATTATATTTTTGTCTTTGCTGCTGTAATTATGTAACAATAGTTTTTTGTTAAGACCTGGGTTGTTGAAACCATCTGTTTGTTATGGAACTAAAATTTACAGTCCTGCATTAGATTCTGACACACAAGGGGTTATGGTGTTTAATGCCACTTTCAACAATATTTCAGTTATATATATATCGTCGTGACTCAGATTTATTGGTGGAGGAAACCAGAGAAAACCACCGACCTGCCGCAAGGTACTGATAAACTTTTATCACATAATGTTGTATTGAGTACATCCCGCCTGAGAAGGGTTTTCGCACTCACAACATTAGTGGTGATAGGCACTAATTGCATAGGTAGTTGTAAATCCAACTTCTAAACGACCACAACGACCCCTGTGACACACAAGGAAGTCATATGATTTACATATGAAAACCATTCGATAATTTTACTTGTCCCGGTCTTCGGGCAAGTGGGTTAGAGCTAAGACTGGCTCGATAGTTATATGGTTTCCTCACAAGGCCTTATACAGTACTATAATTATAGAGAAAATGGAAATTGTTCTTGATTGCAATGAAATATTTTTTTTTTTACATTTTTGAATATTTTTTAACATTCCTCTAAATGATTATTTATTATAGATTGTTATGGAGTTACATTGTGAAATATTTATATCACTAAAGATTTGTGCAATTATTGTAAATATGACACAATATTAGATGTGAATAAAAAAAATATTTAATTTTTATCTGTTTTTGTAATTTCGGGGTTGAACGGACCAAATAATAGCTAAATATTGGAGTTATCCAGTATACAGTAAGAACAGTCTAAAGATATCAAAGGGGTAAACAGAATCTGTAAATGGAAGGACAGATAACACAATGGGTCATAAGAAAAAAGACAAACAGCATCTACAAAACATACACATAAATCTAAAGATCAAGTAACACGAAACCCAATAAGAACCAGGGGTGAACTCCAGAAAGGTGAACTAATAAGTACCATAACTTTGGATATTTTTGACATATATACATTTTGATTTTATTGGTCCATGTGAGTTATTGTCATCAATCTGCGTCCGTCCACTTAGTCCTCTGCTGCTGTTTTATTTTCTCCACATTGCAATATATTTTTCAGAAACTACTGGAGCAAATGGCAGCAAACTTGGCAAACATTTCTTTTAGATGGTTCTGGACATTATTTGTGGTTTTCTTATTATTTGGAAATTTGACATGGCTGCTAGGCCAATTATGCTTTCTGATTGGCCAAAATTTTTTAAACAAAATCTTCTTCTCAGAAACCATATATGTGATGGAATTGTTATTGATATACAATTGTTAGAATATTGATACAGTTAATAAAGCTTATCTGAATTAATCCCTTTTTCCTAACTTACCTGGTGTATACCAGTTTAATTACATATATGAATTATTCCAGTTTAATTACTTATATGAATTATTCCAGTTTAATTACATATATGAATTATTCCAGTTTAATTACATAATTGAATTATTCCAGTTTAATTACATATATGATTTATTCCAGTTTAATTACATGTATGAATTATTCCAGTTTAATTACATATATGAATAATTCCAGTTTAATTACATGTATGAATTATTCCAGTTTAATTACATATATGAATTATTCCAGTTTAATTACTTATATGAATTATTCCAGTTTAATTACTTATATGAATTATTCCAGTTTAATTAATTGTAAAGGATACATTTGTTTTGCAAATCAACAAAGCTATGAGGCACACAGGTTATTCATTGAAAATATGTGTGTTGCACACTCCATACAGATGTATAGTACTTTGATGATCTGGGACATGCACAGGGTAAATATAATTATGCACCTTTACAAATATGTGCCGTTCACAGGATTCAGAGATTTGTTGTACCTTAGTGCATCTCTTTGGCACAACTGCTCCTCTATGAGTCCTACAAAAGGTGTAGTTACTTTTTGGAGCAATTTGAAAGGGGACCACTCTGGTCCCTAATTGTCCAAAATATGTTCAACTTCTATTCCAGAATTTCTCCATTTGAGGTCGCCAGACAATGCAGAACGGTTCAACTGGGGTCTTGAATAAGTTAAATTTTACTATAAATTCTGAGATCGTCCCACTATCGTCCTTCACACCGTGTGGATGAATAAACAACTATGAAAAATTGTCTTATGACCAGAACCCATAGCCATTTGTAAAACATTTTAAATTATTGACATTTCTTTACCTTTACCTCATATTTGACACCATGAATGGTTAACTTTCTACCAAACTTTATGACTCAAAGGAGGACTTCAATGTTGCCATTATATACTTTCCACCCCTTAATGGTAATATGCTAGACGCTTCCGCATATGGAGCCATGGAGGTCATATTTCACCTTGCAGTTTGTATTCAGACTGTTTACAACGTCAGGTAGTATGAATCCTAGGCTATCAAATCAAGGGTTTTAAAGAATCGCCTCACCTTATCTTCCAGAAAGATATCAACACCTTGTTGGTGGTTTGGTTTGTTTCATGGAATTACAACATTATATGATGAAGTTTGTCAGTGACTTGTGGCAGGTCGCTGGTTTTTTCCTGGCACTCCGATTTCCTCCTCCATCAATAAAACTGAACCCCCACGATGTAACTGAAATATTGTTGAAAGTGACGTTAAACACCATTTACCTAGCCCTTATAACACTGTTCGCCTGGTTTACAATTCCCTCTCGTACTGTCTCAATTCAAAGGAAAAGTTATTCACCCCAAGTCTGTGCGTCTTCATCATCAGGGAAGTTCTCAGAAAAAAAGGTTTTTATGGAAAAAAAAAAAGCAATCTGTCAGAGAATCAACAGGGATTGTGTCTACGATGCAAAGTATACAATCCTCTGTGATTGGTGTCGTGGACGAGAAATCCACCCTGTCCAAGTCTCTGTTCGGCAATTAGCTGATTTCTCAGTTTATCATTTTGAAATTAAATAGTTGATACCAACTATTTGATTTCAAAATAATAAACCTTTATGTCAACTTTCTCTATCAAATCCAAATTCCGGATTCTGTCATGGTTCCTAATTGGCCAATATCGACACTTTCAGTTAGGGAACATGTTAAAAACTGCAAAGTGACGATTAGCCAAAATGAAATGAAAATATGTTGACAAGTATTCTATTTGAATGAAAGTCAGTCATGCTAAATACTTCTAACAAATAATAACTGCCTTCAACAATTTGAGGTTTATGCACAAATAATACAAAGAAAATTATATTCTCTGAAACAGCAAGAGTTAACCGATACGGGGCATCTGTGTCACAAATGACCACTTGTATGTTCCGTTTGTCGTAGGGGAATCCGACCCTTTCCTCATGACATATCACCGGGTTTGTAACAATAGTAACATGACGGGTGTCACGTGTGGAACAGGAACTGTCTACCCTTCCGGGGCACTTGAGTTTATCTCCGGTTTTCAGTGGAGCTCGTGTTGCTCGATCTTTAGTTTTCTCGTGTTGCTCGATCTTTAGTTTTCTGTGTAATGCTAAGTAGGTCGTTGTTTGTCCTTTTTCATTCAGTCGTTGAAGTATCTGTCCTTCTTAAATCTGCGGCTTCTGATTACGCCATTGGTATCATCAAACCTTTCTTGTATGAGAACATCCTGATATTCAGGTACTGCATATTGTTTTGTTGGAATTTATATCTGTGTATACAAGCATGATAGTTGGGTTTACAACTACCTATGCAATCAGTGCCTATCACCACTAACGTTGTGAGTTCGAATCCAACTCAGGCGAGGTGTACTTGATAAACATTATGCGATAAAGTTTGTCTGTGACTTGCGGCAGGTCGGTGGTTTTTCTTCGGGTACTCCGGTTTCCTCAACCAATAAAACTGACCACCATGATATATCTGAAATATTGTTGAAAGTGGCGTTAACCACCATAACCCTAACCCTATCAACAGGCAGTTTGATTGAAAACACTTATATCAATATGAAAAATATTTTATTGCACATTTTATATGTAAAGCATTTATAAAATCTAAAATAGTAATAAAAATAAAATGTGTCTAAAAGTGACATATCACAGTACCAGGTAATCAATGTTAACTTTTCACTCATAGTTTACAAAGTGGATCTAATCGAACAATTTGTTCTCCAATGGGTTCATCTTTCTTCCAGACTGGTGGAATGATGCAAAGTGGTTCTCCAGTGCTTGGTCTCCACACCAACATTTGAGCACTATTAGCATTTGGTGGCATCAACGAACAGCGTGGAATTGGAATGTTATGTTCCAGAACAGTTGGTTGAGTTGGAACAAAATGCTTTGAAGCTTTAGCCCGACTTCCAAGAGCCTTTCTTGGATCAATAGTTATCTCAAGTTTCATATTCCATTGTATGGTCTTCAAAATATAGGCCTTAAAGGTGGTCATATTCCATGAAACCAACCACACATTAAAACTCTGGTCACGAATAATATGTGTCAGATTGGGTGTCTTTTGCTTCACGTTTGAAGGGTTCCTCCAGGTTACGTGTGGGTGGAAGTTGTCATTCATAGCAATCGTTGCTGATTGGTACATCTTGCATGGACCCTCGAAAACAACGGTCTGGTTACGAGAGCCATACCATGGATAATGCTGACCATCACTGTCGTTGATCATACATTGTTGTCCACTGCATAATTCTGGAAACTCCCAACTTGTACTGCAGAAATAAACACATCGATTATTTTAAGTCAAAAAAACAAACAAACAAACAAATAAACAAACCAACAAACAAACAAACAAAACAAAACAAAAACCACACCAGGAACTCTCATCACAGGCACTTGTTTCATTCAAAAAATATATGTCCCCTCCTCTTCCTTACTTACACAGGCACTTGTTTCACTCAAAAAATATATGTCCCCTCCTCTTCCTTACTTACACAGGCACTTGTTTCACTCAAAAAATATATGTCCCCTGCTCTTCCTTACTTAAGGAAGAGGAGGGGGCATATATTTTTTGAATGAAACAAGTGCCTGTGACTCTCATATAAAATGTAGGCTTATGCTAACTTTTTAATGAAATATTCTCAGCCAAAAAGGGCGGTAACTGTTATGAAAATGGCTTGATCAACTGAAGTGACATCTTCGTTAGCCAAGGGTTACGATCCGCACCTCTCCTCTTCAATATGCCAAGGGTGAAGAGGAGAGGAGCGGATCGTAACCCTTGACTAGCGAAGATGCTGAAGTGAGTGAGTGAGTGATTGTTGTTTAACGCCAACTCTGCAATTTTTAGCTATATCATGGCAAGAACAAATCAATTTTCAATGAAATGATGATGAGGTCCGCTTTGTACTAGACCAACACGCTTATTTGGATTTCTATAGTCCGCGAATAGACATGTCGTCGCCCCACTCTGACACATTATACTGATTCTGAGTCAACCTGTCGTTGCTCTTTCTCCTAAATGCCGCATGTTTAGCGGAAAATCAATAAATACCAATTTGATATCTTTGGTTTGACCCGATGACACTCGAGGCGAGCACGCTAACCATTACACTGGTCACCGCTGCGGTTGTCACAGTTTGGTCTTTAGTGAATGCTTTGATATGAAAAATTACCGTAATTTAGTTTATTTTTGTTTTCATATTCCGCCGAAATGGAAAAAAAAACATTTTTAAAAAATCCACCCAAAAATGCAATGAGCCCACCACACCTATGCAATCCGTGCCTGTCAATACTGGTTAGTAAGCTTGACACCGCCCACTCAACGCCATGTACCACATACAACAATATGTATTGTAAATTGCATATTCCAATCGCAGTGAACCGCATCGGTGGCGTAATGCTACCGTGTTCGCCTCGAGTACGATAGATCGTAGGTTCGAACCCCGGTCGGGTCAAACACCAAAGACTATAAAATTGGTATTTGTTGCGTCTCCGCTAAGCACGTAGCATTAAGGAGAAAGAGCAAATACTGGTTTGTTCGGAATCGGATTAATGTGTCCGAGTGGAGCGACATATCTACCCGCGGACCGTTGTTTCAGTGAGCTAACACTATAAAAATCCAACTAAGTGTGTTGGTCTGGTACAAAGCAGACCTCATCATCATCTCATTGAAAATTAACTTTTTCTCGCCATGATATAGCTGAAAAATTGCTGAATTGGGGTTAAGCAACAATCACTCACTCACTCCAATCGCAGTGAATAACAGAGATACTGTACTTATCGTGGGCAACGTGTTTGGGGAGAGGTACTTTCTGGTCGCTCGACGACAGCAATGAGGTATGACAACAGTAGTAGCGGCCTTTGACAGCGATTGGAAAGTATGAAGAGCTGGGTATGAAAGATAAAAAAAAAAAGATATACTGCAGCAGCTTCAATTAGTCTACTCTTTTTTTTTTAATCTGCAAAAGAGCTCTTTTACGTGAATGAAGCGTGACTATCCACGCATGCTACCCACTATGGTCCACGGTACGGTCATGCCTCCCATATTATAACCAGTGCCAGATTTAGGAGACATGAAGCCCTGTGCTAGTTAAGTTATGAGGCCCCTTGCAGACAGTCGTGCATACATGCTCAGGAAATTTTAAAATTTTAAATTGCACCACATAAACAAAAATCCATCGCAAAAAAAGTTTTTTGCTAGGAAGATGGGCCACCTAGCCAACGAGGCCCTGTGCGTAAGCACACATAAGCACAATGGTAAATCCGGCACTGATTATAACCCGACAACTCCATATCCAAACTTTTCGCAGATGACACCAGTATTTATGCAATCGTCGATAACCCATTAATTACTTCTCTCTCTTTAAATTCAAATTTACAAAAGGTTCAAAACTGGTCAAACAGATGGTTGGTTAATTTCAATCCCAAGAAGACCGAATCGATGATTATTTCGCGAAAGGTCGAGCCTCAATTCCATCCTCCACTTTATTTTAATAAGGTTCCCATAAAAAATGTAACTTCACATAAACATCTTGGTCTCACTTTTTCTAATGATGGATCTTGGACCACACATATTAACGAATTTATAACAAAGGCGTCTTCTAGATTAAATATTATTCGTAAGTTGAAATTTAAAGTAGACCGTAAATCGCTTGAGCATATGTACTTCAGTTATGTCCGCCCTATTCTAGAATATGCGGATGTGATCTGGGATAACTGTCCAAATTATATGAAGGAAAAACTTGAACACATTAACTATGAAGCCGCACGTATAATAACTGGAGCTACAAAATTGACAAGTATACGTATACTTTTACAAGAATGTGGATGGGAAACCTTAGAGGAACGAAGAAACAAACATAAGATTTTATTATTTCACAAAATGGTTAACAAAACAGTTCCCGAATATTTATCCAATTTAGTTCCATCCTCTTTCGGACAAACTCATCAATAGCACTCGGAACAATTCTAATCTAGTTCATGTACATTCTCGTACAGCTTATTATAATAATAGCTTTTTACCTTCAACCGTTCGACTCTGGAACGAACTTCCAGCGAATATCAAAACTAATGTTTCTGTCAATTCCATGAAATTATTTTTGAAAAACACAATAAATCCTGTGCCATCTTACTTCTATACAGGTTCTAGAATTGGTCAAATACTACATACTAGAATTCGAACTGAGAGTAGTGCGCTTAAAGATCATCTTTATAAGAAAAATATCGAAGCTAATCCCTACTGTAGTTGTAAACTGGTAGAAACGTCCGAGCATTTGTTACTACAATGTTCTCTGTATGAAAGGTTAAGAAATGATTTATTTGTTAATCTGTCTTGTCATTTGAATATTAATAATCTACTCTTTGGTGATTCTAACCTCCCAGATTGTGAAAATGAAAGTAATTTCCTTGTAATTCAAGATTTTATAATAAAATCTAATCGTTTTACACCATAGAATATAAATGAATCTTGCTTTTATTTGTTGCATAATATTAGATTTGTCATTTTATTGTTCATTGTACAAATTGTCACCCCTTCACTTTGATATGTTTAATTAAACAAATGTGTGTATTATTAATGTGCATGTTTCCTATCCATCTTATATGTATTTTTCTTTTCTTTTCTTTTTGTATCTGGGAGAAGAATTTATATAAGTGCTGCGTCACTTGTTTTCTGATCCCTATGCATGTACTATTGTTATAACTAATGCAATTTATTCAATAAATATTGTTTACACTAACTCCATATCGACAGGGGATCATTTATCCACCACGTGCTCAGGGACGCGCTGATTAGCTGATCAGTTTTAGAGCACCGAGGACATTAACCAATAATAACCAGAATTATAGCTGACAGTGGTGTTAGACACAAACTAATCAAATTTTTTACTTACTATCCATCATCTCCATACGTGTTATGAAACATCATATCTGTACAAGCTTGTACCCATCCTACTTTCCATTTATGATTATCAGCGAAAGGAGCCATTTCAATCTTAGCACTGACCCTGGAAGCAAACAAAAGTTATATTAGAATAGTGCATTGTCTTGTTTTTAAAAAGAAAGATGGGAATGTAGAGAAACATAAAAGAAAATCTACCTCAATAAAAACGCAAACATTATGTAACAAAATTGAATTGCTGTTCTTCATCTGATTCTCACTACTGTACTAAATTACATCAGTTTTACTAATTATATATATGCCACCTTAACAATCATTAACAATTTTATGGACCTACGACACCAACAGATACTAAAATCAATGCTTTTGGTATATAATTTCGAGCCAGAGCAAATTTGTATGTAAATATTATAAAATATGTATCGTATTAGCTGTCACTTTTAACTTCATGAAAATTTGTTGATACATTGTCATATGATATTTTGAAATTTCGTCGAAAGCAACAAAAAAAAATTTTTTTACCGTAAAAGGTCACATATTCTTTCGGTGCTAAATGTTTATTTTTTCCTAAAATATACCCACTCTTCAATTACATGTAACGAGTCGCTTATTTTTCAAATTGTTTTTCTAGACTTGCTGTATATAATCAGAAGAATCCGTAAGCGAAGAAAATTTAATATAAAATAAAAACCATCCAATAGCATCACAACATGTAAAATATCATAACAAAACTAGCCGTAAATTACCCCCCCCCCCCAAATCCTTGTCCCCAATAAAATAAAATGAATAATAACTAACACATGCAACTACATTTAATAAGTTTTGGGATAGTATGATATGAACCTGAAATTTGGAGTTCTATATTTAAGGACGGTCTGTGAAGTTTCGTCCACCGTTGTCGCATGTTTCTCGATTCTCGCATTTAAGTCTATAATGCGGATCTTTTCGTGAATTTCCTGCAGGTTGTCGACTCCTATTGTTGTGCTATTCAACCAAGCCGAGGATGACGATGCTGTGTTCCCCATGATAAGTTCTTCCATCAGATTCTATATTTTTAATATCTCTTGTGTTCTCTTACAACCTCCTTCTACCAAATCTTGCGTTTGTAATTGCCGCTCCCGAAATCGTTTCCGAAAGTCGTGTGACGTCATAATGCAAAAAATCTAAATAAGCGTGGAACTGTGTAGCAATATTCTTTCCATCATTTATCTGATTTTTTTAAATCATAATTTGTATGTATAATTGTTAAATATTTAATTTTTCCTAAATACTCCATAACTACCGTTCTAAAAACTATTTATAGATCTAATTTTCCCACAATTCCAAATTGAGGAAGTCCCCGGAAACCGGTGTTTTACCTGAGCTTGCTTGAAAATCAAATGACCTAAACGAATGAGCTTGTTTCTCAAATTTATAAGATGTCAGCAATACAGAAACGGAAACGGCGTGGAAATACTTCAAGAAGAGAAGTGAATCCAGAAGAAAAATTGAAGAAAGCAATTGATTCCTTCATGAAAACAGTTTCAACAATCGATGACGAGTTAACACAACATTGTGGCTTGTGTGCAGATGCAAAAGCTCCACTTGGGAATTTAAGACCTCTGATGAAAGCATTAGAAATATCATGTCATGGAATTCCTTGGATACTCGGAACCATTGGTGTATTAGTTACGACGCACATTCCAGAACACTTTGAGTTTGCTGTAAATCTTTTAATAGGTAATAAAATATCGAGTTATCTCCCCTAAGTCTAAAGTCTGATCACAGTTCACACTCACAGGCACTATACTCTGAGTCAGATCATGCTGTACACATGAAAACCATTTTTTTTTTGTAAAACCGCAATTCCAAGTTAATCCACAAATTTGTTTGGGTGTTTATTATCCAAAATTTTGCATGATACATGTATGTCTATAGAGATTTAGCATTGGACTAGCTAGCCACAGGCACTAAATGTTCAATGAATAAAATGTAGGGTCAAAATGGAAAAAATAGTGTCACTGTTATATATTAATAAAGAGAAGGATTCCAATGCATTTTCTGCAAAAATGTAGACAAATCGGGTTATTTTTTCGTATACGCTTTTCGCTTGACCTTTGCAGTATTTATGGATGGAGACCTACCTAATAATTTCTCTGCCGTATAATTTATTGGAGAGCAGACGATCATACTTCACTAAATCATACTTTTGTGATGTCCCCAGAAATGTTCAACTTCCATTGTGGAGCGACCATGACATTGCAGGTCCGTTAAAGTTGCGAAGGGATGTAGTAATTCCTCCGTCCGTTTTTCCGTAACATGCTTGTGAACACTCTAGAATCAACATCCTTCAAACTTGGTACATACTTAGTCCTTAAGATAATCTGAAACCCTATTGATTTTCAAGGTCATAGGTCAAAAGTCACCAGGTCAAATTTTTAGGCGAGGGGATACGCCACGCTTTGCATTGCCCTTGTTAGCATATTACATAAAAGAAAACTAGATATGAAAAAAATTATGCATCGTTGGACATCACAAAAAAATGTCAGAAGCTTACCAACTAAATAAAATGTGTACCTTTTAGTTCAATTGTCCAGTAATCGGTCGTAATTATTTTTATATCTAGTTTTCTTTTATTAAATATGCTAATTATTCTGTGCGGACCTGCAATGTCATGTCGCTCCACAATGGAAGTCGAATATTTCTGGGGACGTCACAAAAGTATGGTTTAGTGAAGTATGATCGTCTGCTCTCCAATAAATTATACGGCGGAGAAACTATTAGGTAGGTCTCCATCAATAAATACCGCAAAGGTCAAGCGAAAACCGTACACGAAAAAATAAACCGATTTGTCTACATTTTTGCCGAAAAATGCATTGGAAGCCTTCTCTTTATTATATAACAGTAACACTATTTTTCCCATATTAACCCTACATTTTATTCATTGAACGTCTAGTGCCTGTGGCTAGCCGTTGTTTTTGTCGGAAATGATGACAGGAGATTTCATTGACATCACCCAGGGGTTGAAAATTTCTTTGGGCAGGCCCAAGCCCAGGGTTTTTTCAACTTTTTTAACCCAAGCCCGATCATTGATTTGCCAAGTCCCAATTTGTAGGATAAAATTGAAATTATATTTTGCATGTGAATATTTTTCAGTAAAGAAGACACAGTGCAAGGATTTATATATAATATTCAACAAAAAAAAGTAATTTACAACTATCGGGTTGCATTGTTCAATTACAATAAAGTGTCAGTCATTGATACAAGTTTTGAAATATTCTCATCGTTTCTCCCTATCATACTTAAGATCATTATTTCTGGAAGTGTCAGGATCAGTTGGCTCGTCGTCCGCTTTCCGTTTTTCCGCTTTTTTTTACTAAAGTTAAAATTAAGCAACGACATTTTTCTCAAAATTTGTCAACATAAACACATGATTGATCAATGTTATTCCAACGCTTGACTTTACATAGGTATGTGGGAAGCACATAGGTGATTCGGAACTCATTAATATTCATGAGGAATATCGATCTGTCCAGGATGTGTATTACCGTTCTTAAAATAGCTTTTACAGTACTTATTTACAGTGAAATGAGGGGATTGACAAAAACTTGCATGTGATTTGAATTGAAAACAATTCGTTTAGAAAAAAGTGGAGTTTTTATTTTATTAAGGGCATGCCCGACGGGCTTTTTCCATGGAAAAATAGCAAGCCCGAAGTTTCAATTTTCTAGTCCCGGGCGTCGGACTTGAGGAATTTTCAACCCCTGTCACCAAAACGTGTGTATAACTGACTATATCATGGCGACAACAAGTTAATTTTCAATGAGATTATGATGAGGTTCGCTTTTACTAGACCAACATGCTTAGTTGCAATCTTCACGAAAAACTTTTCATACCACAAGCCAACCAGGCCAGTAAACCATGAAAATCCACAAGCTCAAATTTTATTTTGCTTATGTCCTAATTCTTGCAATTTACACCGGCCTGAATATATTTGACCCCAAGCTGCATTTTCTGGTAAGCAAAGTCATGTGACTTTCTTGGAGATTCCCGGTCAAAATAAAAAAATCTTTGAAACACAATGAGTGCCATAATTTTATTTTTTTGAAGTTTTTAAGCAATGTTCATCAAAGAAGAAAATTAAATGTGTAAGGCCATACAAAGTTAATTTCTTGGTTCTCAGGCCTGCCCGCATGTGGAAATTCGTCACCGCATTGCCGATTTTTTTGCAAAAATAGTAAAAAAAAAAAATTAAATGCGGTAGCGCTGTCCGTACGGAAAAAACAACCGCATCCGTTTTTCTCTTATATTGCGTGGTCGGTGAAACGCTTTAAAACGCATCACACTTAAATGAGATTTAAAGCATCGTTATGACAATGTATAAATAAAAAACGTGTTTCCGTTTGACATTTAGACAAAATGTCAATCGTTTCTGTGCAAATTCGGCACAAATGTTTGCCAGTTTTACCAGGAAACATAATAGGGGACTTCTCCGAAGCTTGTACCTTATT
This sequence comes from Gigantidas platifrons, assembly GCA_002080005.1. Taxonomy (NCBI): domain Eukaryota; kingdom Metazoa; phylum Mollusca; class Bivalvia; order Mytilida; family Modiolidae; genus Gigantidas; species Gigantidas platifrons. The sequence goes on from MJUT01063864.1 coordinate 1,342,887, forward strand.
GGAATTGTTTACGGAGATAAAAAAAAAAATGGTACGTTGGGACCAGCGGATTGGACGTTTCCATAAAAATTAACCACTTGTGATGTTTCTGCCACCATCGGAAGAAATAAAATTGAAATTTTCAATAAAGTAATGAAAAGATTTATACATTGCCATATTTTTCACACAAAAAAGAAGAAAAAATGCCTCCCTCATCACTTTTTACAGCAGTAAAAGGATAAAAAAAAATGCCGCCCTCCCTCATAAATTTTGACAAAAAAGGGCCTGAGAACCAAGTAATTAACTTTGCATGGCCTAAGTTAATTTCATGTATACAAGTATAATTCAAAATATGAATTGAAGCACTATCTTGAATAAAGAGATCGGGAAGTGTATAATATTAAATTATACAATTATTATAGTTTTAAAAAAATGTAATGCATTATATGTGTATTTCATTTATAGCTTCCAGGTATCCTTTAAAGATTTAAAGTAATATTATCAGTTAAAATGAATGTGAACAGCTTAAAAATATACTTATAGTAAATCATAATTGTTTGGTCACCATTGGACTTCCATACTGCTACTTACCATTTAAAGTTATTTTTAGACCAAACTATTTCCACGAACATGTCGTAGAATTGTAACAAGACTGGTGTCATATGTGGAGCAGAAACTGCTAAATTACAAGAGTTACATGGCAGGTGGAACATGTGTTACCATTCTGGAGTACCTGAGTTCATCCCTGGCTTTTAGTGGGTTTTGTGTTGCTCGATCTTTAGTTTTCTGTGTAATGTTTTGTAGATCATTGTTTGTCCTTCGATTTACGGTTTTTCTGATTGTCCCTCGGGTACCTTCAAACTTTTCTGACAATAATAAGAACTGATATATTTATTTCTGCTCTTAATGCTGAAAAATTTATGAAAATGGAGTACCAGTAAGAAATGACTTTATATAAAAAAAAAGTCATGGTTTTATATAGAGGTTTAATGATACACTTTTTCCACAAACGATACGTATTGCGATATTTGATATGTATTACGATACGTTTTATAGGAAACTGTAACTATTCCTTCACTCGACATGGGCGCTGCCATGTTGTTTTTTTTTATACGAGGTCACTTACGTACTAGCGGAAATTATAAATATTTGATATTTGATTAATTAATTTTAAAAAGGTAAATTAATCGATTCACTTTTCTCAAAATATTAATTAAATGATCACCAAGAGAAGAAAATGGAAGTTCAACACTACTTTAAAAAAAAAAAGCATTGTATCGTAAGCGGCCTCCACGTATCATGAACCGAACCGTCCCTAAAATAATCGCGATTTCGGTATACAGTGAATTGTTTCCCCTTAGTTTTATATGAAATATATAGGGAAATGTTGAAATACTTTTCATCCAATACTGTAGTTACTAAGTTAGAAGTTGAGATTTCTTCAATTAAATGCTATATAGTGACAGTGATACATTTTTTTTCAATAGCAGTCAAAATTTAATTTTTGTAATTAAGCCATAATAATTATAGTACTATTTATTTAATTAGTTATTTTGGAATTCAATTTTGTTGTTTTTTTCTATTTTCAGTTCTTTTGGGAGATTTGATTATTGTTGCTCTAGTCAAAGTTCTATGCCAGCGACAACGACCAGCCCACAACAAAGATGACATGTTTGCTACGGTTTCTATTGACCATTATGCCTTCCCATCAGGCCATGCGACAAGAGCCGCCTTGTTGGCCTATTTCTTTGCAGAAAAAGTATTCTCAGATGCAGCAACGAAGGGCCTTATTAGTTTATGGGCAATGTTCGTGTGCATGTCTCGTGTGTTACTAGGAAGACATCATGTGTTTGATGTACTTTTTGGAATATTAATAGGAATTTGTGAATATAAAGTTCTAGCTTTCTATTGGTTACCACGGCAACTTTGTTTAGACATCTTAGAACCATTTTTTGGACATTTTCATTTATAAATTATAAGTATTATATTATAAGCATCTATATACATTTGTACATGTACATTAATATAGTATGTTTTATCAGCCAAACTTTCATTTGTTTTTTTTTTTTTAAATATGTACAGTGAAACTGTTATAAACTGGTCAGTGGTCATTATGATCATATTGTAGTTGGATTTACAACTACCTGTGCAATCACTGCCTATCACCACTAAAGTTGTGAGTTTGTCACAGAGATAGCAAGGTGTACTCGATACAACATTATGTGATAAAGTTTGTCAGCGACAGGTCGGTGGTTTTGTCTGGGTACTCCAGTTTCTGCTATCAATAAAACTTGCTGCCATGATATAACTGAAATATTGTTGAAAGTGGTGTTAAACACCATAATCCTATCCTAAACTGGCCCCATTGAATACAGGAGTACATGTGTACCTCTATTTATTTGCCACTGGATTTGACTGAAAATCTCATACTAATTTTTAATGAACACACCAATTTTGTTCATTGCATAAAAATGGTCACCCCTTAAATATACTGGTAAAGAAATATTTATTCATTCATCTGACTGTCTCACTGTATTAAAATTATATTTTTTTTAGAGAAATCACTGTTGGAGAATTACAATTATAATTTTACTAAACTGTAAACTTTAGAAGAACTTGAATAGTCTTTGTGCTAACCCACCTGCCCGAAGCCCGGGACTTGTAAAACTGGATTCGGACAAGTGAAAATTATGAAAGAATTTGTTTGAATAAATAGAAAATTTGTCTAAATTTGGCTTTTGGGAAGGTACATGTACATGTACATTTAGGTGATTAAATTAAGGCAAAGACTGCTTAAGCAAAACTTGGACTTAAATTCCCTAAACGATAATTTCTCATTTTCTCATCACAGATCACCAGCACAATCTAATGTAATGATTTTTACTGTTTATATCTGTCTCTTGTATTATTTGATATGCTGAACTAGTATGTTAACCAGTTGATTTCGTAATTTACGAGCAATGAGAATATAGTTAATGTTGGTCACTGCAGCTGTATTTATGTCCCCGTCCCAATTCCTCATGATGAGCAGCGGGCCTCTGGCCCTAGACGAGTAAGGCTTTGTTCGGATCAGTAAATTTTTCAGTGTTTATTTTAGAACTATATAAAAATAAATTCATGCATTTGATTCGGTCCAGTAAATTCAAATTTTCATTTTGAGGACTGCCTAATTGTCTAATATGCAGTGAATCGGGCAAACACGTCGCTAACTGCAGAAATTTACAAAAGTATATTGTAAAGATAAACTACTATTTTTAAAAATATTGTTTTGAATTCAATCCTTGTCCAATTTTGAACCCTCCCCCTTATTTTTTAACTATCCTGGCTACTTGACTGTTTGTACTTATTAAACTACCTTTTGTGGGACCAACATTGATATACATGTACAAAAAATGTATGTTATCCAAGTCTTTAATTACAACTTGTAAATATCGTAACTAGTCTAACTGTAGTCAATCCTGTATATAAAGGCCACTGAAGAGAACCTGAAAATATGTCCTTTATATACAGGTTAAAATTATATGCATTATTCATTAAATGGAAAAAATGAGACTTCCCTTTAGAGACAGTGGCTTGTTGCATGTATATACAGGTGCCCTTTATGGCTAGTTTGACTATTTTGATTAAAAATATAAAATTGTGTTTTTGTGGGGTTTTTTTTGTTGTTGTTGAAAATTCCAATAGAATTGGTTTAGACTTTGTTTTAGTGACACACGATAAAAGGATTATTTGGTGCATTTTGTACTTTTTAGTTTCCGGTGCAATAAAAATGTTAAATGTATGTAAATAACCAATTTATTTGGAGTGAATACAAAGATGTTTAATTTATGTAGATAACCGACTTATTTGGAGTGAATACAATGAATTAATTTTATGATGTGCATTTTTATTACGATCGTCTTGTATTTTTTTGTGTGTGTGATCTCATATTATACATGTAACACATGGTCACTTTGTTCGTCATTACTTGTTTCCATCACCTGGCCACTCATTAACAAATCACTTTACATTTCAATCTTCTTGTCAGAAACCACATCTTTATTCACTTTGGTTAAACAAAAATTTACAGTAATGTTTTAATGTATAATCCAGAAAAAAAACACATTTTCCATTCTTTACAATGCAGCACCAAGTATGGCTATAACAAGGCAACATAGATTCTGATTGGTTGAAATATGAACCAAATATCAATGCAGCACCAAATATGGCATTAACAAGGCAATATAGATTCTGATTGGTTGAAATATGAACCAAATATCAATGCAGCACCAAATATGGCATTAACAAGGCAACATAGATTCTGATTGGTTGAAATATGAAACAAAAATCTCATAACTCATTTTGAAAAGTAACATTATTGAACTGATTGATAGAGTGTCCAAAAAATTGCATTATTTTGTTTTGATCCAATGTCTTTTATTTGACATAATAATTTTAATATGGCATATGGAGGACACTGTCCAAAGGGAGCCTGACTATATACCTCTTATGAGCAGTTACCTTATATATATATCAATTATATGCACTATTCATTAAATAGAGATTTACATAAATGAAACTAATTTTACTGCCCATTATAGACAGTGATTTGTTATATTCAGGTGTCCTTTTAGTCAGGTTTGACTATACACATGTAGCATAAAATGATTTCGCTGTAAATAAGCGCTAGGTGAGATGCATTTTTTTTTTTGGGGTATCCCTTATGATTGAACATACCTTAGTTGAAATAAACACAGCTTCATTATTTTTCACAATAAATTTATAAAAGGAAACTCAGCAAATAACATAGAGAAGTAAAATCCTATATTATTTGTTGATAAAGGTGTCTGGTGGTACCATACAATAGAATGTAATAGAAATATTGTTGAGAGTGTCGTTCAAGTACCTATCAACATAATTCAAATCTATAACGAAAAATTCATATGAAATGTTCAACTAAATTAGCCACATGTCTCATAGAAATTGATGTAGCATTGATGATGGATAACGGAACATTTCTATTTGTATAGTGGATCGTTATTATGCACATCCAGGCCCGGATTATCCTATAGGTTAGTATAGGCTGCAGCCTAGGCCCTAAAAAAGTTTACTTCAAACTATGTAAATGTCGCTAAAATATATCACGAGTAATAAATATTCAAGACGGTTGTGGGAGAATTAGCCTATGGGCCCCAAAAGGTCAAAATCCGGCCATGTGCACACCACACATTATCTTGTGATTTACACCACATGGAGGTCATACATGAAATAAAAAATTGGGGGATGACGATTACTTTCTTATTTAGCTTCCATGCTTTCATTCACTTGGAAATATGTATAATCAAAAATCGTAATCCTGGAGTTTTAACCCATGGGGACCAATCGGAACATGCCTCTTTTTGAAAGAACCATTTTGAGTTTTTTTTTAGTATCTTATATTACCATTTAATAA
>MJUT01063864.1:1348542-1369117 GCA_002080005.1 Gigantidas platifrons
TTTTTTTTTTTTTTTGTGTATCTTATAAATACATGTTTAAGGTTAAAAACTTTAAATATGATTTTTCTCATTATTTTCTGTGCTTGGCATCAATTTTCGAGGAATTCTTGCTTCTAGATACATGTATTAGTGATGTACATTTACAGTACTTGTCTGTTGTATTTCTTGCTTACAATTTTTTTAGTTACAATGCAAACAAGTCTTGATTTTTATATTTTTTGGAGAAAATTTTATATTTAAAGGCATACATAAGACTTGATATCTATGTTTCACATTTTTAGCTCCACCATACTGAATATTCTCTAACTGGGTGATTGATTCAGGCTCATGTTAGCCCAATCCAGGCTCATGTGAACCTAATATGGGCTCTGTGGACATAAGTCTCATGTGAACCAAATAATCTCATGAACATGATACAGGCTCATGTGAACTAAATAGTCTCATGTGAACATGATATAGGCTCATGTGAACCAAGTAGTTTCATGTGAACATGATACAGATTCATGTGAACATGATACAGGCTCATGTGAACCAAATAGTCTCATGTGAACTTGATACAGGCCCATGTGAACCAAATAGTCTCATGTGAACATGATACAGGCTCATGTTAACCAAATAGTCTCACGTGAACCAAATAATTTCATGTGAACATGATACAGGCCCATGTGAACATGATACAGGCTCGTGTGAACCAAATAGTCTCATGTGAACATGATACAGGCTCATGTGAACCAAATAGTCTCATGTGAACATGATACAGGCCCATGTGAACCAAATAGTCTCATGTGAACATGATACAGGCTTGTGTGAACCAAATAGTCTCATGTGAACATGATACAGGCTCATGTGAACCAAATAGTCTCATGTGAACATGATACAGGCTCATGTGAACCAAATATTCTCATATGAACATGATACAGGCTCGTGTAGGCCTCTAGTCTTATAAAGAATTTTATATCAATAACAAACATCAAAGTTGTCATGTGTTTTGGAATAATTGATACTTTTTGTAATGCTTTGTAAATAATGCATAAAATTGAAATCTCATGGAAATTCTTGAATAAAAGGAATATTCAGATCTATAGTTTTATTTTATCTTTACAAATGGAACCTCATCATTGGTGTGATGGTTAGAGTGCTTGCTTTTAGGGTGGTAGATTAGGGTTTGAGCTCTAGTCGTGTCAAACCAGACAATTGGTCTTTGTTACTTCTCTGCTAAGCATGTACCATTAAGGAGTAAGAGCTAAAACTGGTTAGCTTGTAATCAGGATAATGTATCTGAGTGGAGTGACATATCTACCTGTGGACTGTTAACTGGTTAGCTTGTAATCAGGATAATATATCTGAGTGGAGTGACATCTACCTGTGGACTGTTAACTGGCTAGCTTGTAATCAGGATCATGTATCTGAGTGGAGTGACATCTACCTGTGGACTGTTAACTGGCTAGCTTGTAATCAGGATCATGTATCTGAGTGGAGTGACATATCTACCTGTGGACTGTTAACTGGTTAGCTTGTAATCAGGATAATATATCTGAGTGGAGTGACATATCTACCTGTGGACTTAACTGGCTAGCATGTAATCAGGATAATGTATCTGAGTGGAGTGACATATTTACATGTGGACTGTTAACTGGTTAGCTTGTAATCAGGATAATATATCTGAGTGGAGTGACATCTACCTGTGGACTGTTAACTGGCTAGCTTGTAATCAGGATAATGTATCTGAGTGGAGTGACATATCTCTACCTGTGGACTGTTGGTTCACTATAAAACTACAACTAAGCATGTTGATCTAGTACAAAGCGGGCATCATTATCATCTCATTGAAATGTAACTTGTTCTCGCAACGATATAGCTGAAAAATTGCTGATGTTGGCGTTAAACAATGATCACTCAGTCACTAGAACACTATAGCATAACAATGATCACTCAGTCACTAGCACACTATAGCATAACAATGATCACTCAGTCACTAGAACACTATAGCATAACAATGATCACTCAGTCACTAGAACACTATAGCATAACAATGATCACTCAGTCACTAGAACACTATAGCATAACAATGATCACTCAGTCACTAGAACACTATAGCATAAAGTGACATTATTTTAAACAGCAGTCCCTCCTATAACACCCTCCCACCAATCACCCCTGACCAGGTTTTAGATGCATCAAGATAGTAAAATACTCTAAATTATCCTCCTCTTACAAACTGCGCCGGTGGTGTAATGGTTTGCATGCTCACCTCGAGTGTGGTAGATAGTGGGTTTGAGCCCGATTGGGTAAAACCAAAAACTATAAAATTGGTAATTGTTGCTTCTCCACAAAGTACGCAGCATTAATGAGAAAGAGCAAAGACTGGTTGGCTCAGAATCAGGATAATGTGTCGTGTCCGAGTGGGGCGACATGTCTATCAGCGGACTATTGTTTCAGTTAGTTAGCACTATCAAAATTCAACTAAGTGTGTTGATCTACTGCAAAGCGGACCTCATCATCATCTCATTGAAAATTAACTTGTTCTTGCCATGATATAGCTGAAAAATTGCTGATTTGTCATTAAACAACAAGCACTTAATCACTTCTCCTCTTATAAGACAATTTTTTTCATTACAAAAAGGGTGGCATTATAACAGAGGTATTACTGTATTGGCAAAAAATTAAACTATAGGGAATATCAATGGACTCATTTTTTTTCTGTTCAAAGATTAACAATGGAATATCAATGGACCCTTTTTTTGTTCAAAAGACTAACAAGGGAATATCAATGGACCCATTTCGATTCAAAGAATAACAAGGGAATATCAATGGACCCATTTTTAGCTCACCTGGCCAAAGGCCATGTGAGCTTTTGTCATGGGTAAGCGTCTGTCATCCGGTGTCCGTCGTCGTCTGTTAGCTTTTCACATTTAAATCTTCTTCTCTGAAACCACTGAACAGATTTGAACCAAACTTGCCAGAAATGTTCATTGTGTGGTCCTCTACCAGATTTGTGTTTTTGGTGCTGATTTGAAATTCAACATGGCTGCCAGGGCCCATAATGTGTTTTGATTGGTTGAAATTTTTAAAATCTTCTTGTTAGAAATCACTAAGCCATTTGAATTGTGACTTTGCAGGAATGATCATTGGGTGGTCCTGTACTAAACTTGTGAATCGTTTGCTGATCGGAAATTCAAGATGGCCACCATGACTGGACTTAGTTTTAACATAGGACCCTATGGAAAAAATGTTTAAGTCTTCTCCTCTGAAACCAGCAAGTCAATTTAAAGCAAACATGGCATGAATGGTCCTTAGGTGGTCAACTTTCAAAATTATGTCCTGTGAGCCCGACCCCCATCCAAGATGGCCACCATCAGCGGACATAGTTTTAACATAGGACCCTTTGGGAAAATTGTTCAGAAGTCTTCTCCTCTGAAACCAGTCAGCCAATTTAAAGCAAACATGGCATGGATGGTCCTTGGGTAGTATACTTTTAAAATTGTGTCCGGTGACCACGACCTCCATCCAAGATGGCTGCCATGAGCAGACATAGTTTTAACATAGAACCCTATGGGATTTGAATAGTAACTTAGATGTATTCGGCATGCAGACATTCTTAAGAGGACTTAGTTATGTCAGGTGAGCGATACAGGCTCACCTGAGCCTCTAGTTTTCTGTTCAAACATAAATGATATGAAAACAGTTATTTTAAAGTAATGATATTTAATTTATCACAATAAATTGTACAAATACATATGATGTGAACAATGTTAAGCACTTTCAATTAAACGTGGGTAGAAGAGTAAAATGTCCATATTTATTATGAATGTCATTATGTTTCCATTGGCTCTGCTCTAACTGTTGTTCTAACGACCTCAAATTCTAGCTTCTTCTGGGTCGTCTTCAACACAGCTGTAGTACCTTTCTTGTATGTATAGACTCCTTGTCTGTAATAAAAATATAGTTTAAGATATATGGTTTGGTTTATGGTGTTTAATGCCACTTTCAACAATATTACATTGTATATCGTTGCAGTCAGTTCTATTGGTGGAGGAAACAGGAGTACCAGGAGAAAACCACTGACCTGCTGCAAGTCATTTATGATATAAAAATAAAAACATAGATATCTAATTTAGTTCGCATGATGCTTTTTTAGAATAATCTTCAACAGCCAGGTATAAGCTCAAAGTCAAAAGATTGGAAAGTTAAATAATTTAAAAGTCTTTAAGAACAAATATATACAAGGACGTAAATACAGAGGGAGTTAGTATTTAATGTTATATTAATTCATCTCAAATTTTATTTACATATAATCATTTAACTGATAATTTATACAAAACTATCTGTATCTTCAGACTATTGTAACTGTCAAATTAAAAAGTGTTGTAAAACTTTATTAAAAAAAAAATGTCACTTTTCAGGGGAGTTTTAAGCAATAAGTGATTTACTTCTCTTCCAGATATACTTCAAAAAGCTTAAATGTCCAACAATATGATTCACCTGTAAACAAAGGCAATTGAATTCAAACAAATGGATAAATTCCTTTAATAATTCTCAATACCAATTGAAACATGGGTAATTTATAAGGTGGCGGCCCGCCATCAATAGATTTTAAAACTAGGCATAAAGAAAGACTTGTCTATGAGAGTTATGTTGTCTGTTCACTAAAATGCAATACAGTAGCCTAAGAGTACAAATATGGTGGTATACTTTGATTGGAAGACGGTAAAATTTATATTTACGCTTGCGGAAAATGTCTCACACAATTTATGCAATTCGAATAATACTGCGCCCTCTATCGGCATTATTTGGGTCACAATTTATGCTCCAATGAAAAAGTCAGTCACATTCACCAGCACATATGCTAATGAGATTATACCGAATGTATAACTCGCTCGTTTATTAACAAAGCGAAAGAAGGAGGTCATGTTAGAATACATTATAACTCCAAAGATTATCCCCTTCTAAAGAGACCCCATTTCATTGCAGAAGGGGTGTCCTAATAAGAGAGGGACTTCTGTACCTACCTCTGTCCTTTCAGATTAGCCTCATCATAAGGTCTAAGATAGTCCACTTTATCCTTCATAATAACACATAAGTCTATATTACTACCAGATCCTAAATCATTAAAGATTCCACCAGCAATGGCATTCCTCACTAGCTTCATAGCTTCTTCTTTCTGTTAAACGAGATCATTATAAATGAAGTTCAAAGAACAGTAAAATTTAAAACTATACATCAGTCTTTGTTGTTTTAAGGACTACTGCATGGCACTGATACATTAATTAAGTTTCAGGTCAGAGACTATTTAAGTAGGTCAATAATGGTGACATCTCTGGTTCGTAGGACTCATGGAGGCTTTTGTGTATGACTCCTATCCATACCAAGGTGTATTTGATAAAACCTTATGGTGATTAAGTTTGTCAGTGACTTACAGAAGGTTGATGATTTTCTCAAGAAACAGTGGATACTCCCACTACTAAAGTTTAAAAGGTCTTTCACAAAAGGCATGTCCCCCCATTGCCACATAATTATAAGATACTCCCACTACTAAAGTTTAAAAGGTCTTTCACAAAAGGCATGTCCCCCCCATTGCCACATAATTATAAGATACTCCCACTACTAAAGTTTAAAAGGTCTTTCACAAAAGGCATGTCCCCCCCCCATTGCCACGTAATTATAAGATACTCCCACTACTAAAGTTTAAAAGGTCTTTCACAAAAGGCATGTCCCCCCATTGCCACATAATTATAAGATACTCCCACTACTAAAGTTTAAAAGGTCTTTCACAAATGGCATGTCCCCCCATTGCCACGTAATTATAAGATACTCCCACTACTAAAGTTTAAAAGGTCTTTCACAAAAGGCATGTCCCCCCCATTGCCACGTAATTATAAGATACTACCACTACTAAAGTTTAAAAGGTCTTTCACAAAAGGCATGTCCCCCCATTGCCACGTAATTATAAGATACTCCCACTACTAAAGTTTAAAAGGTCTTTCACAAAAGGCATGTCCCCCCATTGCCACGTAATTATAAGATACTCCCACTACTAAAGTTTAAAAGGTCTTTCACAAAAGGCATGTCCCCCCATTGCCACGTAATTATAAATCAACCAAGTTTAAAATAGATCTCAACAAGATGACATTGACAACAGACGATCTTGCAAAAGGGCTGATAGTGATTTCTATATGCTGGTTCTGTTACACGGATGAAACAAATACTGACTACACAAAAAATAACAGAAATTGTTTAAAATGGCATTGATCACCTGTTATATTACGATAATTATAATAGTTTCTGGTTCAAGGAAGCATAACAACACACATATATATATTATGCCAATAAATGTTTAGGTAATTTACATATAAATAAAATGAAAAACAACAAGGGCAATGCAAAGCGTGACGTATACCCTCGCCTAAAAATTTGACCCGGTGACCTTGACCTTTGACCTTGAAAATCAATAAGGTTCCAGATTCTCTTAAGGACTAAGTATGTACCAAGTTTGGTCAAAATCCATTGAAGGATGTTGATTCTAGAGTGTTCACAAGGATGTAACGTGGTAAAAAATTGGACCCTTTGACCTTGAAAATCAATAGGGTTCCAGACTCTGCTCGGGGCTAAGTATGTACCAAGTTTGGTCAAAATCCATTGAAGGATGTTGATTCTAGAGTGTTCACAAGGATGTTATGCGGTAAAAATTTGACCTGGTGACCTTGACCTTTGACCTTGAAAATTAATAGGGTTCCAGACTCTCTTAAAGACTAAGTATGTACCAAGTTTGGTCAAAATCCATTGAAGGATGTTGGTTCTAGAGTGTTCACAAGGATGTTACGTGGTAAAAATTTGACCTGGTGACCTTGACCTTTGACCTTGAAAATCAATAGAGTTCCAGATTCTCTGAAGGACTAAATATGTACCAAGTTTGGTCAAAATCCATTGAAGGATGTTGATTCTAGAGTGTTCACAAGGATGTTATGCGGTAAAAATTTGACCGGTGACCTTGAAAATCAATAGGGTTCCAGACTCTCTTAAAGACTAAGTATGTATCAAGTTTGGTCAAAATCCATTGAAGGATGTTGGTTCTAGAGTGTTCACAAGGATGTTACGTGGTAAAAATTTGACCTGGTGACCTTGACCTTTGACCTTGAAAATCATTAGTTCCAGATTCTCTGAAGGACTAAATATGTACCAAGTTTGGTCAAAATCCATTGAAGGATGTTGATTCTAGAGTGTTCACAAGGATGTAACCATACCTGTTAACCTCAGAGATTGTGTATGTGGGAGATCTCCCACATTCCAACTATTTAATGTGGGAGATTTTGCGTGACGAACTTTTTAACACTAAAATTTTTAGATTAAAGCAAACAAAATTTACTGTACAACTTTTATTGTTGTTGCTGAGCAACATTACTTCAAACCACTTTGGTAGGACAATACAGCTTGTTTTGCTGATCTTAGAACAGAGTCACTTGGTTCGTACTCATAACACAACAAGTTATGATTTTGCTTTGCACATAATAAAGAACAAAGTGTGTCATTGTTCAACTCAGATCTCATATCTGTCTGGATTCTTTTTAACATAGAAAAAATTCTCTCTGGGTCTGCATTTTTAAGATTGGTTGATTTCCTTGTTGAAGCAAATGCTTTTTTGTGTGAATCTCCATCAGCATGTCTTTTAATATCATATACACCACCATGGCTGACACTAAAATTTGTAGAACAAAGTTTGCAAAATGCCATATCATTCCCTAAAGAAGTAGGCTGCACCCGATCGTATAATTTTGTCCAGTCCTCCAAGAATTTGCAATAATGTTTCTTTTTATTTGAAGAAAGGGTGCTAGGTCCTGAATTCCAACGTCTCCTTGATTGTGACATAGTTGAATTGTATTTTTTTAAAGTTTTTTTCGTATTTAAGTAAGTAATTGAACGATATTCGCCTTCAAATTTTCTTTTTCCACAACTTTGATTCGTGTAGCTATCCATTCGATATTGTAAACAACTTACATTATCGGCGTTTCTAGTAAAAACCGAGAGAATTCCGAGTAACAATCAGCTGATTCACGCAAACGTTTTAATGAACCAGCTGATAAAAACAACAAAAATGGCGTCCAATTTTTCGATTTTAATCAAATTTATGGTCGCGGGAGATAATGTGGGAGAAGTATTTCAAAGCGGGAGTTTTTAGTCTCCCGCGCGGGAGGCACATTCTTTGCGGGAGGCCGAGCTCAAAAGCGGGAGTTTCCCGCGAAATGCGGGAGGGTTAACAGGTATGTGTAACGGAAGGACGGAAGGTAGTGTTACTATATCCCTTCACAACTTCCTTGACGAGGGGATAAAAAATACCACACTGTTGGAATAATGTGTTACTAAAACAATATTAAAATAATGTTTTCATAAAAATATGATGTTTTCAACTCTACAGTGCTTGATTAATCTGTGTTGAGTTCACAATTTAAACGTTTTCACATATATACATGTATTAACTGTTACCTCCATATTTGGTTTAAATCCATCTTCAAAAACAGCCATAGCAGCCAAGGAACCAGATCCTGTAATCATTACAAATTGATTATGATATTGTACCTCTATTACCATATTTAGTTATGAATAATACACACTTTTTGCAACATGTACATATGTTTCACAATGAGGTCAATGTAAAGTGGCACGTGACACACATTATTTACACAACGGATGGTAAAAAATGATTAAGAGCTAATGAGCTATTCAACAACCTGTCCACACACATGATACAACTAGAACACAGAGAAGTGGGAAAAAGTGATATAATACCACATGATGCATATTAATGTGTACATTAAGATACAATGTACTTACAGTGTACGTGATGAATGTTATTCCAGAAACGTATCGTGGGCACTATATTACATATCTACATTATTACACAAACACCTGCCAGGGTATAAATGGTCTGTTTATTGAAGTTTTTGCTATTCATAGTTCAGTGAATGATTATCGTTTCATGGCAAATGAAAACATCTTTGCTTTAATTTGTTTCACCTACTTGCCCAAAAACCAAATTTAGAAAAGATTTCTATTTATTCAAACAAATTCTTTGATAATTTTCACTTGTCCGAATCCAGTTTGACTTGTCCCTGGCTTCGGGCAAGTGGGTTACCACAAAGACTGTGAGAGGTGATTGTTCATTTTGTTGAACTTGATCTTGGTAGAATTGTTGATCTACTTTGTTTAAAATTTCTTTTAATAAACAATAAATACGTACCCATTGTTACATATGGTAGTTTGTCTGTAGAGCCGTGAGGGTATACACTGTATAAGTGTGGCCCTGTGCTGTCAACACCTCCCAATACACAGGCAGCACTAATGTAACCATGGTATCTAAAACAAAACAATTATGACTGAACTTATTGATGAAAAAATGAAGCATGTGTGGGGCCTTTGTTTAACAACTGTAGTGATCACAACCTCTACTGTCAATCTTAATATGTATTTTCATAGTTAAGTCACATTGTGTCACAAATTTATGGAAACTAAAGTAATAGCACAGAAACCAATCGTTATTGGCCTGTGTGACCAATCATGTGACATAATAAAAAAAAAAAAAATCATTGTTTAAAAAATGAGAAACCAGGTTTTACAAAAATGCATATTACAGAAATGTCCACAAGTGCATGCACTGTCATAAATTGATTATAATCAGAGAACAAAATTAACCCTGGACCTTTGTAAGAAAAATGGAAAATCATAAACGAATATTAATTGATCATCAAAAATTATTTGTGTACAGCATGCACTGCATAGTCTGTAATTATGTGTTCTGCTAAGATCAAGATTAAGGCTATATTTACCTAAATAACATTTGTTTAAGAAGTCGATTGGCTGTACACACTCGTAGGCTATATTTACCTAAATAACATTTGTTTAAGAAGTAGATTGGCTGTACACACTCGTAGGCTATATTTACCTAAATAACATTTGTTTAAGAAGTCGATTGGCTGTACACACTCGTAGGCTATATTTACCTAAATAACATTTGTTTAAGAAGTCTATTGGCTGTACACACTCGTAGGCTATATTTACCTAAATAACATTTGTTTAAGAAGTCTACTGGCTGTACACACTCGTAGGCTATATTTACCTAAATAACATTTGTTTAAGAAGTCGATTGGCTGTACCCACTCGTGGAATTCTGTTAGTGTTCAAACGATGAAGTTCAAGCTGAGATGAAATCATCTGTGTTGTCATTTCTGTATCAGCTGCAGTACCAGCTCCACAACAACTGCAAAACAAATAATACTGTTTATCCTGCAATGACAGCATTTACCGACCAATATAGCCTGCCCAATAATTTTTTTTGATATTGGTCAGTTATAAATAGAACATTGACAATGTGTTTCCAAAGAAACAAGATGTTGCACGCTATGTCATGCTAAGAATACCCCCACTCGTTCATTTGTAAGGTAAGTCGCACGGTAAACAGGAAGTAGATATGCGGTAAACCTGGAAAGGGGAGACACTGTACAAGTCACCATGCCAATGCCATATATCAAATATAAAATCATTTCTTCCAGTAGATTGATTGATTTGTGTTTAACGTCCAGCGAACAATTTTTCAGCTATATTCAGGACGATCTTCCAGTAGAAGCTGAGATAACTGTTACGAAAGTTTTCATTACAGCAAACATGAAAAAATTCTAAGTCGCACTGTAAACAGNNNNGTAGAAGCTGAGATAACTGTTACGAAAGTTTTCATTACGGCAAACATGAAAAATTCTAAGTCGCACTGTAAACAGAAAGTAGATGTGTGGTAAACCTGGAAAGGGGAGACACGATACAAGTCACCATGCCAAAGCCATATATCAAATATAAAATCATTTCTTCCAGTAGAAGCTGAGATATCTGTTACGAAAGTGTGAACGGACGGACGGACGGACAAGGTGATTGCAATATAGCCCCCTCTCTACGAGTGGGGGTATAATATATCTGTGACGTCCAAATAAACAGAGGTTCGCGATATTTTTACGTCGCCCATTTTGAATTTTTAAAGGGTTTTAATGAAAAAATTATTTCAAATACTTTTATCATCGTCCAGTAAACGTTTATTTACGATTTAAAATTGCAGGATAAATACAATACATGTGCACTGTCGAAGCATATAGGTAAATATGTGTATTCGGCGCGAAACGCGGGAAAAGGCTCGGCAAAGCCTCGCCTTTTCCCCCGTTTCTAAGCCTCACACACATATTACCTATATGCTTTGACAGTGCACAAGTATTGTATATATACATGTATGTAGTGGAGAAAGAATATTGTATATGCCTTTTTGTGTTTAACAACAATGGACAAAAAATATTCATAGAAATAGTATACTTTTAGCAAAATACAAGACATTGTATAAAGACAGGGCTTTTAATATTTTTCAAGTCTACCAGTACTTTGCTATTTACAGCTGTTACTTTTCATTAAAATTTGAAAAAATTCATGATTATCTTATACAATTCTTTAAAATCAGGAGGTACCAAAGACCATTTTAGGCAGGTAAAAGTACCTGGTACTGCCCCTTATTGAAAGGACTGATCAAGACAAGACACAAGAAAATAATACTTATAATTTAGTGAAATATTCAAATAAGATGAAATTGTGAAAAAAATCCAAATATGTATACAGAAAAAGAAAAAGGGAGTTAGAATTAATTTTGTTGGAATATGTTGTGTCTACCGGTATTCAAACACTGTCCATTCTGACTGGTAGAAATATTAATGTTAGTCAAATCTATAGTTCATGACCTTAGGTCACAGGATTTAACCTCCCTATGGGGGTTTCATTAGCTCTTCATGCATGACTTATTAGGAAAGGGAAATAATTAAAGATACCAAATAACACAAAAACGATAAAGATGCCCAGATGTACAAATGTAGCGTTTATCAGTAGAATTAAACAGTATCGCTCACTAAGAGTCATTTCACATTCATTTTAGGGAATATGAGCTATGCTCATTGTTGAAAATCCTACTGTAACTATCAAATGTAGAACAGCAATACACACACTGTTCCCTTACATTAATTTGTGTTAAAGTGTTAGGTATTCTATCGTGTTGACTTATTATATGCTTTCTTACTAATGATATACTATATTTATTTTGGCCGTTTTATGAAAAGAAAAACAAAATTTACTTTTAAAAACTTTTTTGGTAAAATCTGCCAATAGGGCCAAAATAAAACCATTGCCAAATATAGGTGCTATACAGTATTTAATGTTTTTTGTTGTTTGTATACTTGATTCATAATTAGTAGAATAACATACTATATATTTGGTGCTATGTAGTGGATTTTACTACAGTTTTTATCAGCTACAATAGTATCTTCAGTTGCTCTGGTGTCTGCTCCCAAAACCACACCATCCTGTAAATATACAAGGCAAAGAAAAGTAGTCTCCTGTAGATATATCATATATAGGTTAAGGTTGTGGTGTTTAATGCCACTTTCAACAATATTTCAGTGGCAGTCAGTTTTATTGGTGGAGGAAACCGAAGTATTGGGAGAAAACTTTATCATATAATGTACATTATATATGAAAATAACTTAAAATTACCAATGTATCACTAAGAGATGCATAAGCAGCTACAGAAAATAACTTAAAATTACCAATGTATCACTAAGAGATGCATAAGCAGCTACATGGCATATAATTAACCAAATCCTTATAAAATCATCATTTTTGTTAAAATAAAAGTGCATAACTCAGGAAATATTATAAAAAAAAGTATCAAATTAACCTATATTTTATTCCTTTGAACCTACTGTTAAAATTATCAAGTATCGGTAAATCGATTCCATTAAAATCTAGAGAAAGTTGATCTGGTGATCACAGATACCCCTGCATTCCAAATTTTCATCCAGAAACCTTTAAAGTCCCTATCTTCTAAGAGAAAAAGGACCATAATTCATGAACGGTAAATGTCAATTTCACCATAATCAAACTTAATCTGTATTTTATGGTACATCGCATTGTGTTAAAGTTTGAAAAGATTTAGTTGTGTCATACCTTTAAGGCATATTGTCTACGATTTTGTTGAAAAATTTTAACTGTCCATAAATGATTTACTTAAGCTATCATTAAACAGTTATGCTGCAAAAGATACGATTGGTGTTCTTTTTTTTGACAAAAAAGACCCAAAACTATCGTTAACGGAATTATTGTTCAGGATGACAAAATTCAAAGTGAAATTAACAGTGCCACCTATAAAAAATGGAAGTTCGGAACTCTCAGGGTTTTAGTGTTGAGGTAAGGAAAATACTGTTAAGATTCAAACACTTCAAATTGCCACGCTCGTTTGAATCTTAACGTTTCGTAGCGTATTCACCAATAATTCGGTGTTTAAACTTCATTTTATGAAGGTCAGTACGTAAAACGACGATAATTTTGGGTATGAAAAACTACGGTTTTGGTATCATCCGGAAACCTAGAAATTCCCTATTTCCTAAGATAACAAGAAATGTGTACATCACAAAATATGCCCGTCTATATAAATTATCAAACAGTTACAGTATAATGGTAATGACCCCAAAATAAATAGGGTTCTTTCCCTTCCACAGGAGAATCATGTGGCCAAGTTTGGTAAAGATCCAATATACAGAACTAAAGTTATCATGTGGAAACAATCCTGTTGACAAAAATTCTATTGATAGTAACAGTGATCTTAACCTTTGACCTAATGACCCCAAAATTAATAGGGTTCTTCCCCTTCCACAGGTGAATCATGTGGCCAAGTTTGATAAAGATCCGATATACAAAACTAAAGTTATTGTGCGGAAATCTGTGTGGACGCCCATACGCCATACCCAATCACGTAATACGGCCCGTCTCGAGACAGGCGTATAAAAAGGACCATAACTTATGAACTGTAAATGTGAAATACACCATAATCAAAATTAACCTGTATTTTATGGTATACAGCATTGTGTTAAAGTTTGAAAAGATTTGGTTGAGCGGTACTTTAAATATCATCCGGAAACCTAAAAAGTCCCTATTTTCTAAGAGAAAAAGGGCCATAACTCAGGAACGGTAAATATGAAATACATCGTAGTTGAACTTAACCTGTATATAATGGTCCACATCATTGTGTTAAAGTTTGAAAAGATTTGGTTTTGCGGTACTTTAATTATTATCTGGAAACCAAAAGTGTGACAGACGGACGAACGGACATGAGGATCCTTATATACTCCCGACTCTCGTCGAGCGGGGGTATAAAATGATGATTGATTATTCAGAAACTACAAAAGTGAAAAAGGTCATATAATGAGAATTTTTTTTTGTAATAATACAGGATTGTAACTCGTTCATATTAATACTTGTCAAGAAAATCTACCTTATAAATCACTCCACAAATAGTTGTTCCTGTTTTATATGCTGTGGGTGCTTTAATTCCTTGCTGTTCAAACAAACCATTTCTAAAAATATAAATCTTATACATTATATATTTTATATCTATACATCTATCAATTTTTAATATTGGTACATACATTTGGAACTATTCACCACCAGCTAATTGATATTGCAATCGATCTATTTCCCTTGGCTGACAGGTGTATCAATGGGCTCTGTCTGTCAATGTGGGACTGATACACCCACAACCAGGGCTCACCACACTAAGGAAAACTTGACTTCTGCCCAGAGAACACGAGAGAGAAGTCAAGGCATGACAGAGAGATTTCCAACAGCTTCAGAGACATTGTTCTGCCAAAAAATGTTGTTTCTTTGCATCATTAAAAAAAATTGCATTTGAAGTGTGCCTTTGCTAATATCCTTCTCATTTAACTTTAAATTCATATTTTGGTTTTGCATCATTTTTGTTGATCTTATATTTGCTGATTTTCGATTTCTTTTGTTTCCTTTGACTATTTCTAGAAGACTGCCATGTTTAAAACTTGACAAGGTGATTCTTTAACTTTGAAAAGGCTACAAATAACTCAAGTTTTGTTAAAATAATTAAGAAACATAACACAATCCAGCAACCAATTTGGTGCAGCCAGAGGGTACCTGGTCAAATCGCCCCCACATTAATCAAAATCGCCCCAACATTTAAAAATAAATAAATAGTTATTATTATTATTAGTTTTGACAACGACATTCTGATAAGGAATAGTTGAGATAATAAATATTACAGTATAGATAATCAAACTTACAGTACATTAATTTAATCGGAAACGTTATTGTGTTTAATTTTGTCGGTTAAGTGAGGGTAATTATTTGTGTCCATGTAATAATTCATTTCTTCTTTTAATCAAAAATTTCTTTATAAAGTATAGATGCACTGTTTGTGTAATAATTAATTAGCTACCTGATTAGTTTTTTTTGTGATTGTTGTTCCAATTGGAAGCATATCAAGGAGACCCAAGCCAATGATACATATTCTTTTGATATTGCAATAAAAACTTGCTGCGAAGCTATAAGCTTGTCCAAGGTAGTAATGAAATTATTTAAACCTGCTATCATCATGACTGGCATTAAACACAATGGCCAGTGATTGCATCGAGTGAAAGCAGGTTGTTAGACATAGGCAAGAAGCAATCCAATGCGATGGTTATGAGAAATGGCAACATCGAACATTACACTGAATATTGAAACACATTTAGTAGAAATAAGGGCAATTACTAATAACATCATTCACGGATAGACATGTCGACCCACACGGACACATTATCCTTCTCCTTAATACTACTGCGTGCTTAGCGGAGAAGGAACAAATACAAATTTTATAGTCTTTGATTCTACCAGATCAGGGCTCAAACCCACGATCTACCATACTCGAGGGGAGCACGCTAACCATTACACCACCGATGTGGTTAATATTTCAACTAAGACGCCATAAAGATACACAAAATATGAAAAATATTTATACAGACACATTAAGATTATCAAACTGATTTACAAACAATAATGAAAACATATATATACAAAAACATCATAGAGGGCAAAATTATTGTACATATCTCGATTTCATAATCAAATTAATTTCTTCATTACATTAATTAATGGGGGCGATATTGACGAGGGCGATTTTGCAGTAGGGCGATTTGACTTGCATTCAGCCTAAGGTAGCATCTATTTGTTTTTAGATTTGTGATTTTCACCTGGAATTTCATCAGTACAAATTTAGAAGTTTGCTATTATTCCTTTGTTTCAACAAATTAAATATTCTTTATTGCTGGAATAAAACAGTTTCTTCTCATTCTTATATATTTTCACATTGAATGATTGATTACAATGGAGAACATTCACCCCGTTTCCCATCAGGTGGCGTCACTGTACCAACGGTGGTTACGAAAACGTTTGTTTCAGATAAACGCTTGTAACCAATGTAATCAAATCGCAATAGCATTACCTACATGTACATGGGTGTCCTTGATCTGAAAACGTTACGTAATATGACGGTGTGCACGGCATATAGAAAGGGCGGAAGTGATCATAAAAGATTTTAATATGATATCTCCTATACCCTTTTTCTAGTTTATTTCACAGTGACCGGTAACAATCATAGGACCCAATGGCAATGCCAATGTAAAATTGTACACGTTTTTGTTTGTTTGTTTTTTTATACTTCATTTGGGTCCAATGTAAATTTGCACACGCATTTTTCAGACTTAATTGAACCAGGTTGAAAATAAGGGTAATAACAAAATTACCGAACACAGAGCAATCTTACAAAGGGATTATACCCATGTTTTTTTTTCCACACTGTATATGGTCTAACCATGTAAAATTACATATACTCGCTTTTGCATCAAATGTTTGAAGATCCCCACTGAAGCGCAAGGGCAGGCAAATGCAATACAGTGACCAAATGAAAAAGGACAATCATTGCTATACAAAACACTAAACAGAAAACTATCTTTTATCCCAGTCACATTTTTTCACAGGAAACAAAAGTCAGATTTTTTATTTTTGGACATAAAAAAGTCAGTAATTTGTCTTCAAATTTTTATAATAAATTTCTCCTTGAGAACTGCAGGGCCGGATATCTTTCAATTCAATTTATTTTGTTTCTTTAAAATTTCATCACATAATTTTTTTCAGAAAAAAACCCATCTAAAAGTTAAATGGTTGTCCTCTTAATGACATGAATATGTGTCTCGGCCACGTCCATGCAACTTCGTATATAAGTGTCCGGTTTTCCAGAATCTCGAGTATGCAAGAAAGTTCAACAGTTTAATTATTGCTTCTGATCCGCGGATTTGTCCCGATAAGATTGATTCCTAACAAAGTAAACCTTCAAAGAGATAAAGTTGCATTTTAATGCCTGGTGCTTTAACCATTCATATGATTTTCTTCTTTCACCGTATGTAGCGCTATCATATAATTGACTAAACACTGTCCAAATATATCTTGTATATAGTGTAGAGATTGGTAAATAGCTTGTATTACCGTTGAAATGAAACCGTACACTTCTTGTTTCATGGCGGTCAGTTTATTTGCTGGAGGAAACCGGAGTTCCCTAGAAAAAAAAACCACCGACCTGCCGAAAGTCACTGACAAATTCTATCACATAGAAATCACATTAATATTATTACCAATTAATAATAATCAAGTGACTGTTGAAGAAAAATAAAATCCACATAATATGACTGTACATGAAAAAAAAATCAACATTATCTATAATACGACCAAGGTATTCACGTTTTATTTTTTTTCCATATCTTCAGAATGTTTCATTTGATGCCTTTATTTGAATGACTTAAGAGAATGCTGAACTCGTAAAATGTTAAATTTGTTTTTTTCGCAAACAGTTAAGAATCGCAAAATTAACACCCTTAAAAAATCCGCTTAAATAGTAGATAATTATGTTTCAGACAGAATATGTTTTTAACATCATGTTGGGAGTCAGTGGGTAAGTGTTGCATACAACAATTTTTCTGCTATATCACGGCAAGACCAAGTTATTTTTCAATGAGATGAAGATGAGGTCCCAACCCGATTATTATTTTTTTTACAGTATTTATATCTAAAAATGACATAGATGTGCATAATTTTCTATGATAAAGTTCTATATCTTAAAGACAAGCCACCGTTATTGGAATCCGACACAGTGTACACAAGGATTTATATAGTACTATATAAATCCTTGGTGTACATAAAATTCGCCAAGAATACATTTTTTTAATTGATTGAGATTCTAACCATTGATAAACATTTATTTACCATGAAAATATAAAATCGTGATACAACAAAACTAGGAAACCAACACGAAAATCATTTATAAAGGGAAATACAAAGAATGTAAACCAATATCAAACTTTGTTTACAACGTACATCTACATGTATACATGTGTATGTAATTGTACTAGTAACTAATTACCTCATTCTACAGATTTTTGCTCATGGAGGACAAAAGAAAATAAATATAAGAATGTAATTTTATTTCATATTCGCATTCACAGTTAGTAACAGGTGCCCGTGACACAGATATGATTGCAACGTTGTCCTGGTCTTATTTCAACGCGATGNGTAAAATTTAATTTAAAAATCATGAGTCACATTGTGTCCCACCGGTGCTTCCATACAATCAGAATTTCTCATTGCACCGGAACGAGGTAAACAAACTTCAAGATGGCGCCCTTCAACAACCAAACTTTGTAGATGTACATGTAACTAAAGGTTAGTAATAGTATGCAAGGTTGCAGTTTCAGTTTTACATTTTTTGGAAGTTAAATGCATGCATTTTCTCTAGATTTTTTTATTTCTTTCGTGCACAGCAGATCGGTATCGAAATTTACCGGAAAAACATTTGACCACCGGAACGGGGTTAAAGCAGTATATATCTACAACCCATGTACGTCTTTGGAAACTGCATTGTCATTCCCCTTTTTTGAAACACGACTTTTAAAACACAAATATTAGTGAATAGGGAGTTCCCGTGTGTTTAAAGTAAACTAATAAAAGGTGGAAGAAAACTCGGGTAATAAATGAACAATAAAATACTTCAACCTTTGACAATTATCAAAGGAAAATCCACCGGTTGGTAACTCTGCAAGCGCTGACATCGTTCTTCTGTTAAATCTGGTTACCTGCAATAACTATTGATGCCATTTGATATCGTATGGAAACTTCTTAAACAAGGAACCAGTCATATTAAAGGGAAGCAACTTGACAATTTCTTCTCATCGGAACGATTACTCTTTCGGACTTCATCATCATACAGAAAAAAAACATGCCTGCAGATTAAATCCCAAATTACCCAACTTCCAATATGGTTAATTAATTTATGGTAAAATTGCATAAAATATTTCCGTGTAGAACAAGTAATATATTATTTTATTCTCATAAATCGGGTTCTAAAGTTTTTTTAACATTTCATTTTTAAATATGTTCCCCTTTTTCAGGTTCTAGGGATGGTAACGGAAATTTATGCTGAATGATGAGCAGAATTTATTGAAATCAGATGGTATCAATAGCATTTCTGAAGTGAAATGCAATTTATTTGAGCAAGATATCTGTTACATTAATGAAGTTATGGCTATTTAAACACCTGTACCCCAAAACGTTTTTCCACATTTTTATCAAGAAAAATGTCAAATCCACAAGTTAAATGGAAAAAATCATATAAAATCTAAATATCCATATTTTTTCATGCATATAGTCTTAATACATTGCTTGAACATTAGGGCCACTTTTTAGCAAGAAATCTTCACAAAAATTGCACTTATAAACATTTTTTAAATATAAAATAAATGTAAGACAACAATCGTTTTTTAAATAACTGATGTATAATGACTGAAACAGTCTAATATTTCAATATTAAGCATAAAAAATGCACTTGAGTCTTTTGCCTCTCTTCCTTCTTGAATCATGAAATGGTATGTTCAATTTATAAGTAAATTAAAGTAAATTAACTGTCATTATTACATGTAAAATTATACTGGAAAGTGAAAAATGGCAAAACACTCCATAAATGTCATGTTTATATATTATTGTACAATCTAAAATAATGTCAATAGAAAATTTCAGACAGAATTTTGGTCACAAATGATTGGAAAACTATGGTAAGTATAGTTAAATAGCTGAATTTTTTTTTCCAAAGTGACAAATAATTTAAAACATTCTGAAATAATAAAGTGAACAGGTGACGTGTACCGAAATTGTGTGGAATATTCCTAAATTAAAAACCTGGACAATACAAATTACCAAATAAATAAAAAAAAAAAAAAAAAACAGAACCTGCAAATTGTTTTTGCAGTCATACTGTATATAAAAACAGGATTAATAGGAAGTATAAATAAACCATGTTTTTCCAAGCACAATTTCCAATGTATTTTAATTCATTGATTAACAAAATCAAGTATAGATTAGTTGTAAGTGTTAGAAAACATTATATTATAAATTTGGACAGTGATAGAATAGCTCTTATGAGGCAACTATCTCAATGCCTGGCAATTATCATCCTTTACACCAGGCCACATGTTAATGCATTCCTATTATAACTCTGTATTGCATGGTGTCCAAATATATGACATATAGGTAGAACACTGCTTTACTGATTTTATAATAAAGACTGTCTGTCATTTTGCCTTGAAGTGACCAATTCTTTATAACTTGTAACCATACCCCC
>MJUT01063864.1:1371275-1389856 GCA_002080005.1 Gigantidas platifrons
TTTAAAAGTCTTCCCTCTGAAACCAGTCAGCCAATTTAAAGCAAATATGGCATGGATGGTCCTTGGGTAGTATACTTTTAAAATTGTGTCCGGTGACTACTACCTCCATCCAAGATGGCTGCCATGAGCAGACATAGTTTTAACATAGAACCCTATGGGATTTGAATAGTAACTTAGATGTATTCGGCATGCAGTCATTCTTAAGAGGACTTAGTTATGTCAGGTGAGCGATACAGGCTCATGTGAGCCTCTAGTTTTTTTTCACAAATCACGAAAATTTCTTGACATTTCGTGGCATACCAAACAGGATTATCTGCCCTTACCGTTACCGTCCCTACAGGTTCATCAACACTTTTCAAACTCAAAGGGTGCACTCGAAATGGCAATTTGTTTTTATCCAAATTTCTTAATGTTCTTCGATATTTTATTTGAAAGCAAACATGAAAAATAGCTGAAATATTGTTGAAAGTGGCTTTAAACACCATTGCCTTAACCCCTACCCAAATCCTTATTTATGAGGCAAGTACAGAGTTATTTTTATCGAGGATTCATATAGTACATGTATATAAATCCTTGTTTTTATGCAGCGTGTTTGGCATATTTTATTTTCTGTTCAACATGTTTTCT
This sequence comes from Gigantidas platifrons, assembly GCA_002080005.1. Lineage (NCBI taxonomy): Eukaryota > Metazoa > Mollusca > Bivalvia > Mytilida > Modiolidae > Gigantidas > Gigantidas platifrons. Next base: position 1,371,903 of record MJUT01063864.1, read on the forward strand.
GGTTTTTTTTATCCTACATTCGGACATTATTTAAGCAGCTACGTGCAACGTTCTTGTACATTTTATTGTTTGGTCTTCGTGTTCTGTGTCAACTATTTTTCTATCTTCATGAATTATGACTTTCGTGAATCTAGAAAATTTGAGATGAGAAAATGGATGAGCGATTTTGCAAATTGCATAAGGCAGAGAAGTGTGCATCGAGAGAATATTTAAATTTATGGCTATAATTCTTCCACTTTAACCTTTAGGTTACCAAATAATTTGGGGGGGGGGGGGTTTTGTGATGAAAGAGACCATTCTGTTGACCTATGGTTCCACAGCTAACATAAAGTGATTATAACAAGCAGTGTGCGAAATTAGTAGTAGACCTATAATGTAAAAGGTAAAAGGTAAAATATATTTAGGTTTAAAAATTTCAACATCATACACAAGTGTTTAAAAATTTCTCGTTAAGTTAAAAATAAAACATAAAACTGCCATCTTTAACTGAAACTTCAATCCACCAATTGTAGCTGCTGAGAACTTTCTCACCAAGGATAGCCCATGAAAGCCATTCAGCTTATTTCCAATGGGGTCCTTTATAAGTATCAGCTTAAAGTTCAATGTCTATGTAAAATCAAGCTGGTATACGTCAAATTTTCTAAATTTTGTATATAATGTACAATGAGGTAGGTCTATGTAAAATAGAGATTGGTCTATGATACCGCAAAATATAGTTTCACACATTGACAATGGAACCACACACATGTGAACAGCAAAAGGAGTTTTGAATTGACATTCAGCTCTCATGATTTGGATTCTAATGAATCTGCAACTGAGACGTGCATGTGAAGTGTACCATCAACATCAATTAAAGAGATGAAGATGGCAAACAACCAGACTGTTCAACATTTTTAGTGGGATTCACTTCTAGCAGGGGAGACCCATACATGCACGAGTGTCATCAAAGTTCGCGTCTGAGTAATAAATATCAGAACTATAGAAAGTAAAGCATATCAGTATTAAAACATTTTTATTTTATTTTTCGTTCTTCATTCTTGAGGAAAATAATTCCCCATTCTTGGTGTTTTCAATTTGTACCACCCTCTATTACGGTATATACTATTATACCATTCTGTAGAAGACTTCATAAGTTTACAACTTATGTCTTATCCATTTGTCTTGTTTCGTATGACAATTTAATGTAGAAGGGTAACAATAAAATTTTACCAAGCTCACTTCAAAATTTTAAATATCTCTACTAATACTGTGTAGAAATGTCCCAAAATCTTAAATATCTCTACTAATACTATGTACAAATGTCCCAAAATCTTAAATATCTCTACTAATACTGTGTACAAATGTCCCAAAATGAAATATCTCTACTAATACTGTGTAGAAATGTCCCAAAATGAAATATCTCTACTAATACTGTGTAGAAATGTCCCAAAATGAAATGAATGCAATTACTCAAACTAGATTAATTTAAAAAAAAAATTCCTTCCCTACACCAATGATTTATCCTTGCCTACACTTCACTTTAGAATACATTTTTAAGCATTAGAAACACATGTTCCTTTTTGGTTTAATACATGTAGTACATTGTATATAATGGATATTTGGGCCATTTCTTGCACTGATTGTTACTGGCCCTTGTGAAAGTATGCATCCCAATATTCTGTATTTATTGAATGTATTTTCATATTCCATAGATCAAAACTTAGCTCCACCATACAAGAAATATTTTGTTGTATGTTGTCTTAATTTTCAAATATGTTTTCTTATTTTACAGATGACTGTGTGTTCTTAGCTATCTTACAACTCGGTATTTATAAAAAAAAACCAGCTGAATAATGTCTATTCTAGGAGAACATCCCCAAAGCATACCAGAGAAAAGTCTGAACTATTTATTAGGCCTTATTAAAGTGGAAGGGTCTACAATGACAAAATTAAGTGCATTAACAATTATCCATCAGTTAATGATGGATGACCCAAATAATGATGTCAAGTCGATATTTCTACAAAATGGAATTCTAGAATGGATTTTACTGGATTTCGATGTAGGATTCGATTCTGAAGAGAATTCAGTATTCCTGGAGGTTGCGTTAAATATCTTATGGAGCATATCAAAATTATCAGTGTGTCTGGTACAACCAATGATATCTCAGATTATAATTCGTAGACTTATTTCCATGTTTGATGAAACAACTCCATTTTACTCGTTTCCAACTAAGTTTAAAACAACATTGAAATTACTTTGTGAAAATAAACTTTTGGTCGGCAATGTTTCATCAAATCTGGTGTCGGTAAAAGTAAAAGATGATATAAGAACTGCAACCAACGCAAAATTTAAGAATTTTAAAAGATTTCCGGAAGAAATACAAATGTGTTCACTGTATGACACAAATGACCTTGACAATGAAATAAACATAACAAATCGTCTTATTTCAAACAATTTAGCATGGCCTTTAAAACACAAAGACAGCCATGATCCAACTTCAGCAGACGACACTGAAGATGCTTGGAAAGATGTCTTAGTCACCGAAGTAATTGATGGACCTTATTTTTGGGCACATGTTGGAATAGAAACCATAGAAAATGTTAGAAGAATTCAAAGTTTATTACTGTTAGAACATTCAGCTGGTAGATTGAATCCAGTATCTTGTGACAAAGATGATTTGGTTGTTGTTGCCAAGGACATTGATGGAGAAATATGCTTCTTTAGGGCCCATATTATGTCACGTAAGCCACAGGAAGTTAAAGTTTGGGCCCTAGACTATGGATTTATCTTGAGCATAATGCCAGACAGAGTGTATAAAATGCCTTCCAGTCTAAACTTGCCGTCACAGATTCAGCTTTGCTGTATTAAAGGTGAAATAATATATCTTCTAATTATGATAATAAAAAGTATATGAAAGTACTGATTGAGAACAACGATAATTGCTTAAGACAATCTGAGATAACTTATTTTAGTATTACACCTACATGTTGGTGAACTTTAGTTTAACCAATGAAAATGTGGCGATTTTGATGAGAGAATCTGTTAAAGAAAAAAATAGGAAGAACACTAAAGTTTGCATAGACATCACATTAGATAGAGTTGTGTCAGCGTAGTGCAATTTTAATCAGATTGACACAATTTTCATAAGTTTTAAACAGATTTTTTAATGGATGTTTAAAGTAATATTACACCAGTTTGGGATGAAAAAAAATGTTCCCATAAAATTCCATTTGGAATACGGCGGTACCTTAACTAAGCTACTCATGCATGTTTCAAGTCGAAATATGTTCCCAACAACTAGAAATCTGCAAATCCGTGTGCATGTTTGCCGTCCTCGCCATTGTTGTGGAGACTAATTAACATTCGGTTGTTTTGTTCCGATGATTGCTGATCATTATACCTCGTGAAGAAAAGTTTTGGTCCGATGATTGCCGATCAAGAAAAGATAAACGGGTGTGTTCGATTTGCGTTTCAATTTTAAATGGTTATTATTTTAATTCTGCAAATTTCTTATCAAATTTTATTTGCAGAAGTTTGTCAATGTTTAAATATGATAAACATATCAACATAAAATTAAATGTCTACTTTTGACAGCCAGGTTCCCAAAAGGGAGATAATTAAAACACAAATTGAACACACCCGTAAAACAATCTTCCCGAAAGAGTTCAAATCTTGGGTCACGCGCATATCATTTGCAGTACTGTTGTTAACAACAATAATTATCTGCTGTCAAATTTTTGCGATTTGCTCATAAATGCTGCTTTTGAGCGGATTTTTAATGTTATGCAGTTTATTTTTTTTAAATAAAGTGGTATATTAAGTAAAAATATTTAATCCAAAAATTTTATAATATTGTGGTGTAATATTACTTTAACAAAATTGCTTAACTTCTTTTAATTTTTTTTTTGGATATTCTTGCACTTTAAGATACAAGATTTCTCATCAACATTTAGTAGTGTACTTATACTTATCACCAGATTTTTAAAAAGAGTAACATGATGGGTGCAACTAGTGGAGCAGAAGCTGCTTACCCTTCTGGAATTCACCCGGGTTTGTTGTGGGATTCATATGGCTCAATCTTCAGTTCTCTGTAGATCATTTGTTTGTCTTTTTTTTTTGTTCTCTTTTTTCTTTGCCATTGTGTTGTCTGTCCTTCTTCAATTTAAGGCTTCTAATTACCCGTTTGGTATCTTCATAACTTTTTTTTAATATATATGTAGGTGTACAGCCTCAGCCAAGAGACCCAGTTCTGGTGAAGCTTGCAGCCTCCATCTTGTGTAATTTGACACATAAAACTATTTCTGCAGGTACTTTATCATGATCTTATTATTTTCATTTTAAAATTTTCAGAGATCCTTGCTACTCACCAAGTGAAGTCCTGAACACACCATTTGTAGTTGGGACTTTTAGATTCATACTTGTCGAATTAAATTGCTACAAATATCCCTGAATTTTTTCTGTGTCATGGCGACTGGTTATGTGATATAAGTCCTATGAGCCTCAGCTTTAAGAATAGACAGATAAAAGTCATTGCAATTTGGCAGATACATTTTGTAGTATTAAAAAAAAAAAATTTGAGGGTTAGGTTGATTTTTTGTCATTTTAACGCCATTTTCAACAATATTTCAGCTATATCATGGCGACCAGTTTTAGTGGTGGAGGAAGCCGGAGTACCCGGAGAGAACCACTGACCATGGGCAAGCAACTGGTAATTGAGGGTTAGGGTTAGGGAATTATGGTGTTTAATGCCACTTTCAACAATATTTGTTATATTGTGGTGGTCAGTTTTATTGGTGGAGGAAACTGGAGTTCCAGGAGGAAACCACCGACCTGTCGTAACTCACTGACAAACTTTATCACATGTTGTAATGAGTACACATTACCATCAACGGGACTGGAACTCACAACTTTAGTGGTGATAGGCACTGATTGCACAGGTAGTTGTAAACTATCATATGATCACAATTTAAGTATTATTATTTCATTTAAGGTGACATAATTGTGAAACTTGATGGCTATGAACAGTTAAACCGGTTTTTAAAAATGAGCCAGGATCAGAATATAAACAAAGAAGTCCTTAAGCTTATAACAAATCTGTCATTTCGTGAACAACAGAGAAAGAAATGGTTGGAAACAGAAATAATTCCCAATTTACTAGGTAAGGTTATGTTAGGTTTATGGAGTTTAATGCCACTTTCAACAATATTTCAGTTATATCGTGGCGGTCAGTTTTATTGGTGGAGGAAACTGGAGGACCCGGAGAAAACCACTGACCTGTCGCAATTCACTGACAAACTTGATCACATATTGTTGTATATCTGGTATACCTCACCTGAGCGTAGTTCAAACTCACAATGTTAGTCGAGATAGGCACTGGTTGCACAGGTAGTTTTAAATTCAACTACCATATGGTCACGTTCACAATGGCCCCTACTAGCACATTATTATGATTGGACAGTATTATGGGTGTTTAACGTCACTTTCAACAATATTATTTCAATTATAAGTTTTTTTTTGGTGAAAACTGGGAGTACCTGGAGAAAACCACAGACCTGCCACAAGTATATTCTCAACAAAAAAGGCCACCTCTCTTATCAGGCAAGAATTCAGATTTCTCCCATTATTACGGCGTTTTAACCCCGCTGAACCAGTGGTGGAAAAATCTGTAATCCTCTAGAGGATTAAAATGTCTCGTGCCTTCTCCGCATTAATTTCAAATGCATTAATTTCAAATTTTGAAATAAAGTTCATGTTAAATAATGGTAGAAACAAATTCTCCTTCATCTGCCCATGTGGGTTATGATATTTCTCCACTCTCGAGAGTTAAATTAAAAATGTTAACCACTCGCCTGACGGCTTGTGATTAAAATTTTAATTTAACTCTCTTGAGTGGAGAAATCTATATGTATTGAAAAACACAGTAAAATGCTTCTAAATTGTCACCCTCATGTAAGGTCTCTTTTTCATAGCTTCTATATGAGTGAGACTTCTGATAACCTGGTCATATTATAGAGACTTTTTTTGTTACTTCTCCACTAAGCGTACAGCATTTAAAGTAGAAAGAGCAAAGACTGTTTGGTGCGAAATCCTGACAATATGTCTGAGAGGAGCGACTGTTGTTTCGAAAAGCTAGCCCTATCAAAATCAAAATGAGCTTTTCGGTCTATTTCAAAACGAACATTATCATCATCTCATCAAAAAGTCACTTGTTTTGCCATGTTACTGTTGAAAAATTGCTCATTTGACATTAAAGGATTAGGATTATAGTATGATGTTTAACACCATTTTCAACAATATTTCAGTTATATTGTGGAGGTCAGTTTATTGGTGGAGGAAAACGGAGTACCTGGAGAAAACAACTGACCCCTGCAAGTCACTGACAAACTTGATCTCATAATGTTGTATGAAGGACACCTCGATACGAGCAGGCAGCGTTAAGTACTTGTCAAACTCACTTACTCATGTTATTGCTGCCGGTAATACCGGTAATTTATTATTTTTTTACATACACATGTATTTGCATCTGATTTCAGATAAATTATCAGATCCAGGGAATAAAAAGATATATGCAAACATCCTTTTTTGTTTATCAAACTTAATTATGAAACATGATGAAGGTAGAGCAAAGTTTTACCATAATCAGGGTAAGTAATAAAGCTGTAGTGTAGTGAGATGTTATTAGAAAAGTTATTTAGAAACAAATACTGTAAACCGGGTTATTTTCGCGGCAGTTTTATTTTCGCTATTTTCGCGGTAACATTGGAAGCGCGAATATTTCAAGAAAGGGAACATACTAGTAAGTAGAATATAATATTTCAAAGAAATGCCAAATCCGACAATTTTTCATAGATAAATCGGGAGAAAAAAGCATGACCATTTATGTCATTTATAAGCAGACGTCGGATGCAAAGCGAAGTTCTACATAGGATATTTGTTTTCAATAAAATAAATTATTAGATACAAAATAAAATGATACAATATTTATTATTGATAAGCTTGTTAAAATATTAAAACATCAATTGACATTTGATTAACACAATAAACTAAGTGTTGTGTAAACATGTCACACTTCAACCTTTAATCCACATCTGTTACTTGTCACGGATCAAAGAGTTTACTGATTATAATTAACAACAATGCCGGTGGCCTCGAATGCACTTTTTATCAAGTCAGTTCTGTCTAATAATTGTGTGAGTATTTTTACAATCTATCGTAAGTGTATTGGCTTTATGACACTTAACCTCAGATTGATTTCAAATTTCAAATTTATCCAGTTTCTTGTTTTTCTTCAAAAACTTCGTTACCTGGTCAGGGTAAAGCCGTAGGGGGGAATCGTCATTTTATCGATCTCGCATATGATTAATTAAACCAGTATCAAATAGTTTTAATTAATTGTGCAAATTGTACAAAAAATATGACACAGCATGTTTTTGACTAAATAATACCGTATACATTTTATCACTTTAGGTTGTCTGTGAATCGCTAATTTAAAACAGCGTGAATGTGGATTTCGTCAGTAGATCGCGAAAAAAAGACGGCGCGAAAATTGCCTGGTTTACAGTAAATTAACGATAGTATGTTTATTTAGAATTTGTCAAGATGATGTTAGTGATGTCCATATAACACAGACCTGATTTTTTTCCCGCTTTTTTTATTCTGGAATTTACCGTTTTTACTGTTACGATTCCTTTCTTATAGTATATTCAATACTTCCGCTTGCCGATTTCTGCTTTTTTGTTGGCTTCGTAAAATCAGGTCCGAATTTAACATCACATTAGAAATCAACGATAATACTTCATATCACGCTGGGCCCTGGGTGGCTCAGTGAGTTAGGTAGCTGGATTTACGGTATAACCTAGCAACTCGTACAAGCCTATCACCAATACGGCGTGGATTTGCGCCCGGCTTTGTAAATCACAAAAAAGGGTGCGCTCAACTCGCAGCCGCAAGTAATAAAGTTTACCAATTGCTTGCCCATGGTCGGTGGTTCTCTCCCGGTACTCCGGCTTCTTCTACCACTAAAACTGGTCACCATGAAATAGCTGAAATATTGTTGAAAGTGGAGTTAAATACCAAAAAAAAAAGAAAAAAAAAAAAAGATCATATCAGGTTTGTCGCTACATAATATTATTGGTAGGGGAAAATTTACTAATTTGATAATATTTATATCATTTATATGAAGTTGAATTACAAATTCTACTGTTGATAGCTATTGATTGCATAGATTATAGATATAATTCCAATTACTGTGATTCATTTTTAGCACACTTGACCCACAGATATTGTGTTAGCTTTTACCATCACTTGGTATCCTTGACCCTCAGATATTGTGTTAGCTTTTACCATCACTTGGTATCCTTGACCCACATATATTGTGTTAGCTTTTACCATCACTTGGTATCCTTGACCCACATATATTGTGTTAGCTTTTACCATCACTTGGTATCCTTGACCCACAGATATTGTGTTCGTTTTTACCATCACTTGATATCCTTGACCCACAGATATTGTGTTAGCTTTTACCATCACTTGGTATCCTTGACCCTCAGATATTGTATTAGCTTTTACCATCACTTGGTATCCTTGACCCACAGATATTGTGTTAGCTTTTACCATCACTTGGTATCCTTGACCCACAGATATTGTGTTCGTTTTTACCATCACTTGGTATCCTTGACCCCCAGATATTGTGTTAGCTTTTACCATCACTTGGTATCCTTGACCCACAGATATTGTGTTAGCTTTTACCATCACTTGATATCCTTGACCCACAGATATTGTGTTAGCTTTTACCATCATTTGGTATCCTTGACCCACAGATATTGTGTGCGTTTTTACCATCACTTGGTATCCTTGACCCAGAGATATTGTGTTATTTTTTACCATCACTTGGTATCCTTGACCCACAGATAATGTGTTCGTTTTTACCATGACTTGGTATTCTTGACCCACATATATTATGTTAGCTTTTACCATCACTTGGTATCCTTGACCCACAGATATTGTGTTCGTTTTTACCATGACTTGGTATCCTTGACCCACAGATATTATGTTAGCTTTTACCATCACTTGGTATCCTTGACCCACAGATATTGTGTTAGTTTTTACCATCACTTGGTATCCTTGACCCACAGATATTGTGTTAGCTTTTACCATCACTTGGTATCCTTGACCCACAGATATTGTGTTAGCTTTTACCATCACTTGGGATCCTTGACCCACAGATATTGTGTTCGTTTTTATCATCACTTGGTATCCTTGACCCACAGATATTGTGTTAGCTTTTACCATCGCTTGGTATCCTTGACCCACAGATATTGTGTTAGCTTTTACCATCACTTGGTATTCGTCATCGTCTTTCTTGAGACATAGTGATATGTATTATGAACTATTTTAGGTATAGATATAGTATTAACAGTTATCATGCAGTCTCCAGTAAACGGCATGGTCTACATGGCATGCATTCATTTACTCAGGGCATTTGTACATAGAATTGGCATGGAAACAACAGACAGCAGACCAATGGCTCCAACGAAATTTCAAAAAGCTGCCTCGCCAACAAAGAATTCAACCAATTATCCATTGTTAGTTTTATTTTTTCAGTTGCAGTTTGTATTTTATTGATAGTAGATTGGTAATAATTAGATAATAAAAAGATACCACAGCATCAGAACAGTTCCAAATCCAATTTGAAAATCAAAGAAATAGGGGGCAAAATTTATACCCCTGACACATGACCTCTCATTTTCCTGGCTTGGTGCATACAAGCACTTCAATCAAAAACATTAATTAAAAAAAATGTTCCATTATTTTTTTTTTTTTTTTTTGTCCTGAAAATTTGACATATTTGAATTATGGATCAGGTACTCATGACGGTTCCCAGGGATCAACTCACAAAGCTTCCCACTGTATCCCCAGGTGCCCTCTTGATTGGGGTTGTTTCCTGGAAAGCCTGACCATGGATCATAGTATGTTATGTGTTTTGAGAGTGTCATTCTTCCTGCACAATAAAGACTAATTTTGTATACTTGTAATTCATAAAAGAATGGGTGCATTGTAGATGCTTCAGAAGGCTCCATGCTTTTCCAGTAGCATTCAGCAATTGTTGCCTCGTTACATCCTATTCCTCCATTATTTCAGTGTATATAGTTCAACTCCAATCAGAAAACTGTAAATACCAGACACAGCGTTCTGATTGGTTGTTTTGAAAATTGGAAGGCATGGTCTTCTTCACTGTTGGACAGTTACTAACTTGCACAGATTGATGCTATTGGCTGTGCCAGCTTTATTTGTCATAAAAAATTAAAAAATCATATTTATGTTTTAAAACTTTTGTAAATAAAATTTGTTTATTGAAAAAAATGTGGTGAAAACATTTTAGATATACAATTAACTACAGATTGTGAAGAATTTTTTTATATTTTTATGTCTCCCCTTTGATCGAAGGGAGACATATTGTTTTAGTCTGATTTTTTCTTCTTCCGCTTCTTCCACTTCTGCTTCTTCTCAGCGAAGCTTGTCCGGACCATAACTTTTTTAGTCTTTCGAGATAGGTCAATGATATTGGGTATGTGGGTGCATGACCATAAGGCAGTGTGTCGCGTACCATAATGACCTTCGTTGGACCTTGACCTTGGACCTCAAGGTCAAATAATTGTCTTTTAAATAGTATTTTCTTGTCCCGGCCATAACATTTTTGTCTTTCGAGATAGGTAAATGATATTTGGTATGTGGGTGCATGACCATAAGGCGGTGTGTCGTGTACCGTAATGACCTTGTGGGACCTTGACCTTTCACCTCAAGGTCAAATAATTGTTTCTTTCGAGATAGGTCAATGATGTTTGGTATGTGGGTGCATGACCATAAGGCGGTGTGTCACATACCATAATGACCTTCATTGGACCTTGACCTTTGACCTCAAGGTAAAATAATTGTTTTTTAAATAGTATTTTCTTGTCCCGGCCATAACATTTTTGTCTTTCGAGATAGGTAAATGATATTTGGTATGTGGGTGCATGACCATAAGGCGGTGTGTCATGTACCGTAATGACCTTGTGGGACCTTGACCTTTGACCTCAAGGTCAAATAATTGTTTCTTTCGAGATAGGTCAATGATGTTTGGTATGTGGGTGCATGACCATAAGGCGATGTGTCACATACCATAATGACCTTCATTGGACCTTGACCTTTGACCTCAAGGTAAAATAATTGTTTTTTAAATAGTATTTTCTTGTGAGGGACATAACATTTTTGTATTTTGAGGTAGGTTAATGATATTTGGTATGTGGGTGCATGACCATAAGGCGGTGTGTTGTGTACCATAATGACCTTCGTGTGATCTTGACCTTTGACCTCAAGGTCAAATAATGGTTTTTTAATTAGTATTTTCTTGTCCTGGCAATAGCATTTTTGTCTTTCGAGATAGGTTGTTGTACAGATGGCCGCATTAAGGGGAGACATAAGTTTTAGGTATCTAAAACAGTTCTTCCTAGTTAATTTTTGTTATTAAATAATATATCAATCAAGAATTAAATATGCTGTATGTTTATTTACAGGGAGATGAACAAACTGATTACAAGGTTAGAAGACACTGATCTTCAGATGGGAGAAATTCAGTGTTCTATATCAGAAGATAGACTCGGTCATGTGAGTACAATGTTTAATGCTTTTATAGGTCTGGGAAGTGTAAGAAAAGTTTGAAGACCCCCAAAGGGACAATCAAAAGTTGCAAATGGAAGGACAAAAAACACAAAAAATAACAAACAATGATATACAAAACACTACAAAACTAAGAGGAACAAGAACCCCATAAAAAAACAGGGGTGAACTCGTGTGCTCCAGAAGGGTAAGCAGTTCCTGCACCACTAGTGGCACCCATCTTGTTACTGTTAAACGACAGTTATCAAAAGAACATGTTAAAATTGGCCAATAATTCCACCAATATCAACAAAATGAATTACCACCAGCAGATGATACCCTCCGGCACTAATAGTCTACCAGGTATCAACCCAGTGATAATAATAAAAACGTTGATATCAAATTTAGTGATCAAAACACGTTTCTGGAATAACAATCATCAGGTACACTTATAATAAAAAAAATAGGAATGCCAAATAACTTAAAGGTATTTGGGAGCAAGTAAACCAAAGGGCTTAAACAGGGTAGCGAAAAATTGGCTTTGGTTATCTATGCATTAGTGAGAACCTTAGCTTTAATTAAGAAATAAATCATGGAAGCCAGAATGTGTTGGGAGTTTTAATATCGAATGGCAGTATTTTATCCCGAGCCAGAAGCGAGGGGTAAAATTTACTAATATCCGCCAATCTATGTTAAAACTCAAAACACATTCTGGCTTCCATGATTTATTTCGATTCTGATATGTCTAATATTACAAATATGGTAGTATACTTTGATTGGAAGACGGTAATTTATATTTACGTTTGCAGAAAATGTCGCACACAATTTATGCTGCCAATGGAAAAGTCAATCACATTCACTGGTGCATGTGCTAATGAGATTATACGGAATGGATAACTCGCTTGTTTGTTAACAAAGCGAAAGAAGGAGGTCATGTTAGAATAAATGACATTATTTAGGAACTGTAAATTTCAAACTTAATATATATCTGAAGCACTGACTAATACTGGGTGTATGATACATTCAGAGACTATGGTTGCTGAAGCCCTGACTAATACTGGGTGTATGGTACATTCAGAGACTATGGTATTTAATTGTTATTTTTTGTAGACCTAATAAAGAGTCTATGCATATAAAAACCTGTCTGACTCAAACATCCTTTGGCAAATATTTTGCTTAAAGCTATAACCCAGCCACATTTTTGTGTCCCAAGCCAGGACTTGGATTTCCAATGTCATATGCTGTGGTCTTTTTTGTGTTCAATGATTTGAGGTGAGAGGTGATTTTTTGTTTTGTTGATATTTGTGAAATTGTAAACCATTGCTGTATAAACTTTTTTCCATAACTTTAATAAAGAAATAATAACCAAAGAATATTGTATTCTATATTTAGAACACGTCATGTGATGATGAAGAAGATTTCAAATCATGTGATAACAAACTAAGACACAGGTCCACAAATGAATTGAGAGAATTAATTTATGGTGAAGAAAGTTGTGGTAAGTCTTGTGTTCTACTGGTTTCCTGTGTCGTCATTGCTGTTACTGCCAGCCCACAGAAAGATATTACAAACAAGTTTTTCACATGCACGAAAGGAAGCATAAGATGGAAAAGATCGGCAGTTTGATATATAAGAGTTCAAAACGAAACAGAAAATGGCCACAGAGAGAGATTGGCAGGTGTGTTCAACCCTTGTTGAAGATAAGGAGGGACATGTTGATATAGATCTCCTCTCAACTCACTGAACACAAAAAATGGGAATGACATATGATGTTGGCAATCCAGATCATGGATTTTGACAGGCATAGATCTCCAATTGCAGTACATATATAAAGAAACGATTAAAAACATACACAGATTTTAATCTGTCTTAAAACTCATATGGAGTATACAGAGTAAAACAGCTTCGATTGAACCATGCTCATAAAATCTATTATGATACATGTCCTTCTTATTTGAAAAATAATTTCATCAAAATTAATGAACATCATGCCCATAATACTAGATCAAGTCAGATTAATTATGTTACACCAAAAATTAAAGGCATCGAATCAACAACGTTTTACTACAATGGAATCCATGATTGGAATTCTCTACCTGATTCGATCAAATCCATCAATGATTTGCAAAGATTTAAAAAAGAAGTGAAGTGCCACCTGATACATACCAGTGAAGAACAGGAAAGACGTGTCATATCATAATAATGACAATTATATATATAAATATATTTTTATAGATAATGTACTTATTTTAAAATTAAGTAATCCCTCTACCCGCTCATGTTGATCTTTTAATATCCACTTGAACTTTAAGCTGATACTTATAAAGGACCCCATTGGAAATAAGCTGAATGGCTTTCATGGGCTATCCTTGGTGAGAAAGTTCTCAGCAGTTACAATGAGTGGATTGAAGTTTCAGTTAATGAAGGCAGTTTTATGTTTTATTTTTAAAATAACGAGAAATTTTTAAACACTTGTGTATGATGTTGAAATTTTTAAACCTAAATATATTTTACCTTTTACCTTTTTTTATGGATGGTTACTATATTGATGTCAGTTTCATTGGCACTAAGAAAAATGCTAACTGGTGCAAGTCATTGACAACGTTGTTCCATAAAGTTGTATTGAATACACCTCAGCATGGGCACAAATCAATCTCACAAATTTAATGGTAACAGGTCAAGTTAAACAAAATATCATATGATCATAGTCATGACGGCCCCTACTAAAACAGGAGGCATTTTGACGACTACTGTACATCTACATTTTCTTTATAGATACCAGTTCTGTACCAGTTTTTATAGATACCAGTTCTGTACCAGTCAATGCATGTGCACCAAGTTTTGACAAGAAGAGGTTTTATATCAAAGGTATTTTGCTAGTTTAAATGGATGTATATCACCATAGTAACAATTATCATTTTTATAGCTCTGTCTGTATTTCCCTCATTTGGTTTCCGCTCAATAGCATAAATTTTCCTTTAACAAATCATTTTACACATGGCCAGGGACCATAATAAGTAGACCAAGTTCAATTTCGGGTGAGGTAATTGTGTCCTTAAACACATTTTTCCTTCTTCTTTTTTTTCATTATTCGTTTTCACTACTCATTTATTTGTCATAATGTGATAATCTTGTTGAATATCATTAATCAATGAATGGGGGATGTTTATTCAGTGGAACTTAAGCAGTCCGACACCTGTGTTTTCTGACATCCTGTGACATCTGACAAAAATTTATGGTCCCAAAGTATTTCTGTTAACTAAATTAAACCTGAGTATTCCTACATCCTGTACAATCCGACACATTTCCAATGGTCCCTTAGTTGTAGTAAGGTATGCAGTATGTAACATATTTTAGCCTTAAGCCTATATCTAAATGGAGCAAACTGGTTAAGGCATTTAATCTAGTCTATAATCTGTAAGATAGAAAATAGTTTAAAAAAATATGGTAAATTTCTTATAATTCAGAAAAAAAAATGAGGAAACCTTCTACAGCATACAAAAATCGTCACGATTTCAATGAACGACATACAGATCTAGAATGTCAAGAAAAATTAATTTTCTCCTGTATACCAAGCATTATGATCATAAAATTTTCAAGCATGAGCTCTGTACCCATACTCCAAAATCACCTAATCAACAACTAACACAATGATTAAATTTAATCACATGATTTTAAAAAATTCAATGCAGTGTTAAGGTTAACAACAAGTTGAACAACAGACCCCTGAAACACTATACATTGAACACATGGCAGATACAGTCAAGCCTGATTTAGTGTGACCACCTCTATTAAGTTACAGTCAATCCTGATTTAGTGTGACCACCTCTATTAAGTTACAGTCAAACCTGATTTAGTGTGACCACCTCTATTAAGTTACAGTCAAGCCTGATTTAGTGTGACCACCTCTATTAAGTTACAGTCAAACCTGATTAAGTGTGACCAATTTTTTAAGTTACAGTCAAACCTGATTTAGTGTGACCACCTCTATTAAGTTACAGTCAAACCTGATTTAGTGTGACCACCTCTATTAAGTTAGTCAAACCTGATTAAGTGTGACCACCTCTATTAAATTACAGTCAAGCCTGATTTAGTGTGACCACCTCTATTAAGTTACAGTCAAACCTGATTTAGTGTGACCACCTCTATTAAGTTACAGTCAACGCTTATTTAGTGTGACCACCTCTATTAAGTTACTGTCAAGCCTGATTTAGTGTGACCACCTCTATTAAGTTACTGTCAAACCTGATTTAGTGTGACCACCTCTATTAAGTTACAGTCAAGCCTGATTTAGTGTGACCACCTCTATTAAGTTACAGTCAAGCCTGATTTAGTGTGACCACCTCTATTAAGTTACAGTCAAGCCTGATTTAGTGTGACCACCTCTATTAAGTTATAGTCAAACCTGATTAAGTGTGACCACCTCTATTAAGTTACAGTCAAACCTGATTTAGTGTGACCACCTCTATTAAGTTACAGTCAAACCTGATTTAGTGTGACCACCTCTATTAAGTTACAGTCAAACCTGATTTAGTGTGACCACCTCTATTAAGTTACAGTCAAACCTGATTTAGTGTGACCACCTCTATTAAGTTACAGTCAAGCCTGATTTAGTGACCACTTCTATTAAGTTACAGTCAAGCCTGATTTAGTGCCTCTATTAAGTAATGACTTGTGTTATGTGGCCTTAACTTTAATTTCTCTTCACAGTGCTTTTCATATTAATTAATCCTGTATTTAGCGACCACCTGTCTTATGTGACCTTAATTTTAATTTCCCCTCACATGCATTTCATATTAATTAATCCTGTATTTAGCGACCACCTGTCTTATGTGACCTTAATTTTAATTTCCCTTGGAAGGTCACATAAGACAGGTTTGACTGTAAGAGTATTGAAAGGTCATGCTATCGCTAGCCTCTCTTAATAGTGTTTTGACTTTCAGGTACTACAGTTAATGTACAAACAGATTCTCTACATGAACTACGACCCAATAGAACATTAGCTAACATATCATCTACCGTGATAGCTACACATGTGTGTGGGATGCTGAACAATAGTAAGTAATAGTGATAGCTACACATGTGTGTGGGATGCTGAACAATAGTAAGTACTAGTGATAGCTACACATGTGTGTGGGATGCTGAACAATAGTAAGTACTAGTGATAGCTACACATGTGTGTGGGATGCTGAACTATAGTAAGTAGTTAGAATGTTAGCAGTATAACCTTAAAACGTGTAACTAAATAGAACTAACCACATCGGTGGTGTAATGGTTGGCATGCTCACCACAAACTGGATATGAATTTGTCTAAGAAGGAAATTAGGTTGGAATTTATCTCAGAACCAAATGGAAACAAAACTGTCCCAACCCCAAAAATTTACCAGGAATTCCGAAGATAAC
The DNA here is from genome assembly GCA_002080005.1 of Gigantidas platifrons. Lineage (NCBI taxonomy): Eukaryota > Metazoa > Mollusca > Bivalvia > Mytilida > Modiolidae > Gigantidas > Gigantidas platifrons. Next base: position 1,388,923 of record MJUT01063864.1, read on the forward strand.
ATTTTTGTAAATTATTTTTAGTAAGTTTCTTCTCATTTTGCCACTCTTCCTAGATGCATGCTAATTACAAAGTTACTAGTTTAATAGGCAGGCACTATATGTCTTCCATGATAGACTGACATCTAAGTATTTCCTTTTATATATGCAGTAGTCTCCCTTTGATAAGGCCACTCCTCTTGTGAAGCCAGATTTCACATGTTTTGAGAGGGTAAAATACTACAACATTATCCTCTTTGAGTGTGGGTACCCCCCTTGTAAGGCCACATTTTCATTACACAAGGAGTGGCTTTATAAGAGGAGGGGATGCTGTATATGTAACAAACATGAGTGGGATGTTAGAAGATATACCTGTGTAATACTACATTGAAACCTGTCTAAACCAAACTGTCTTGGGACAAGCTTTTTCTGTTCAGAATAGACAGGTTTTTGATTTATACAGGTTGAATTTACAAAGATTTCTGATTTCAGGAGTGTATTTAAAGTTCCGTTTATACAAGATTCTGATTTATTGAAGAGTTTGAAGATACCAAAGGAGTAATCAGAATCTGTAAATCTAAGATACCAAAGGAGTAATCAGAATCTGTAAATCTAAGAAGAACAGACAATACAATGGCCAAAAGAAAAAGGACAAACAATGATCTACAAAGCAGTACACATAAAACTAAAGATCAAGCAACATGAACCCCACTAAAGCCCAGTGGTGAACTCATGTGCTCTGGAAGGGTTAGCAGTTCTTGCTCTAATAGTGGCACCCGTCGTGTTAATCTAGCCCAGTGGTGAACTCATGTTCTCTGGAGTGGTTAGCAGTTCTTGCTCTAATAGTGGCACCCATCGTGTTAATCTAGCCCAGTGGTGAACTCATGTGCTCTGGAAGGGTTAGCAGTTCTTGCTCTAATAGTGGCACCCGTCGTGTTAATCTAGCCCAGTGGTGAAC
>MJUT01063866.1:5678-41760 GCA_002080005.1 Gigantidas platifrons
TCATTTTATCTAACCTAGATCTATTAATAACTATGACAGTTTATCAATGCCACTCAATAATACGAATATTTAATTTCTTAATTTTTTGTGTTAAATATGAATGTTTTTTTTTCTGGCATAAATCGATCGTGCCACTCATTTATTAGTATTTGTATTCTATTAATAGTTCCATCGACACACATTTTATCTAGAATGTCATAATCCGCCCCTTCTATGTCAATCTTTACTATAATGTCATCCGTTGCAGCTGTGTTGTTTTTCAACCAGGAAGAACAATATATTGATTCTATTTTCACTTTCGTCACATTTTTAAGATAAGGTTGATTGTTATTGAACATACTACTTCCCGTTAGCAAAGCAGGGTGATTATCTAACGTGAATTCCACACCTTTATTGTAAATCCAAGCAGCTTTCTTGATAACTCGGATATCAAGATATCTATGTTTTGTCCAATGCGTATCCATAAGCTCATAGTTGAGAGGATTTACTACTTAAGGTCAGATGGAAAATATATTTTACTTGGTGAAGTTGTCATGGCTGTGTTTTTCTTGATTATTATACTGTGTGACGTTCTGATAAGACAGTGGACGTTCTTTTCTACATAAGGTCAGATGGACAGTATATTTTACCTGGTAACACTGTCATTGTTGTGTTTGTGTTGATTATTATACTGTGTGACGTTCTGAAAAGACAGTGGGCGTTCTTTTCTACTTAAGGTCAGATGGAAAATATATTTTACTTGCTGTTACTGTCATAGCTGTGTTATTTGTTGATTATTATACTATGTGACGCACTGATAATAGAGTGGATGTTCTTTTATATTTAAGGTCTGATGGACACTATATTTTAGTTAGTGGCACTCTCATGGCTGTGTCTTTGTTTTTTGTATTATACTGTGACGTTCTAATAGACAGTGGGCGTTCTTCTCTACTTAAGGTCAGATGGACAATATATTTTACTTGGCAACACTGTCATGGCTGTGTTTTTTGTTGATTATTATTCTCTGTTACGTTCTGATAGACCATGGGTTTTATTTTCTACTTAAGGTCAGGTGGACAATATATTTTAGTTAGCGACACTATCATGGCTGTGTTTTTGTTGATTATTATTCTGTGTGAAGTTCTGATAAGACAGCGGAAGTTCTTTTCTACTTAAGGTCCGATGGACAATTTATTTTAGTTAGTGACACTATCGTGGCTGAGTTTTTTGTTGATTATTATACTGAGTGACGTTCTGATAGACAGTGGACGTTCTTGTCTACTTAAGGTCAGATGGAAAATATATTTAACTTGCTGATACTGTCATGGCTGTGTTTTTGCTGATTATTATACTGTGTGACGTTCTGATAAGACAGTGGACGTTCTTTTCTACTTATGGTCAGATGGACAGTATATTTTACATGGAAACACTGTCATGGTTGTGCTTTTGTTGATTATTATACTGTGTGACGTTCTGATAAGATTCCTACTTAAAGTCAGATGGACAATATATTTTACTTGGTGACATTGTCATGGCTGTGTTTTTTTTCATTATTATACTGTGTGAAGTTATGATAGACAGTGGACGTTCTTTTCTATTTAAGGTCAGATGGAAAATATATTTTACTTGCTGATGCTGTCATGGCTGTGTTTTTGCTGATTATTATACTGTGTGACGTTCTGATAAGACAGTGGACGTTCTTTTCTACTTAAGGTCAGATGGACAGTATATTTTACATGGAAACACTGTCATGGTTGTGCTTTTGTTGATTATTATACTGTGTGACGTTCTGATAAGATTCCTACTTAAAGTCGGATGGACAATATATTTTACTTGGTGACATTGTCATGGCTGTGATTTTTGTTGATTATTATACTGTGTGACGTTCTGATAGACCGTGGGTGTTCTTTTCTACCGAATGTCAGATGGACAATATATTTTAGTTAGCGACACTATCATGGCTGTGTTTTTTGTTGATTATTATAATGTGTGACGTTCTGATAAGACAGTGGACGTTCTTTTCTATTTAAGGTCAGATGAAAAATATATGTTATTTGGTGATGCTGTCATGGCTGTGTTTTTCTTGATTATTATACTGTGTGACGTTCTGATAAGACAGTGGACGTTCTTTTCTACTTAAAGTCAGATGGACAGTATAGGTTACCTGGTAACACTGTCATGGTTGTGTTTTTGTTGATTATTATACTGTGTGACGTTCTGAAAAGACAGTGGGCGTTCTTTTCTACTTACGGTCAGATGGAAAATATATTGTGATTGCTGTTACGTCATAGCTGTGTTATTTGTTGATTATTATACTATGTGACGCACTGATAATAGAGTGGATGTTCTTTTATATTTAAGGTCTGATGGACAGTATATTTTAGTTAGTGACAATATCATGGCTGTGTCATTGTTTTTGTATTATACTGTGACGTTCTAATAGACAGTGGGCGTTCTTCTCTACTTAAGGTCAGATGGACAATATATTTTACTTGGCAACACTGTCATGGCTGTGTTTTTTGTTGATTATTATACTGTGTGACGTTCTGATAAGACAGTGGACGTTCTTTTCTACTTAAGGTCAGATGGACAGTATATTTTACCTGGTAACACTGTCATGGTTGTGTTTTTGTTGATCATTATACTGTGTGACGTTCCGAAAAGACAGTGGACGTTCTTTTCTACTTAAGGTCAGATGGAAAATATATTTTACTTGCTGTTACTGTCATAGCTGTGTTATTTGTTGATCATTATAATATGTGACGCACTGATAATAGAGTGGATGTTCTTTTATATTTAAGGTCTGATGGACAATATATTTTAGTTAGTGGCACTATCATGGCTGTGTCTTTGTTTTTTGTATTATACTGTGACGTTCTAATAGACAGTGGGCGTTCTTCTCTACTTAAGTTCGATGGACAATATATTTTAGTTAGTGACACTATCATGGCTGAGTTTTTTGTTGATTAATATACTGAGTGACGTTCTGATAGATAGTGGACGTTCTTGTCTACTTAAGGTCAGATGGAAATTATATTTAACTTGCTGATACTGTCATGGCTGTGTTTTTTCTGATTAGTATACTGTGTGACGTTCTGATAAGACAGTGGACGTTCTTTTCTACTTAAGGTCAGATGGACAGTATATTTTACATGGAGACACTGTCATGGTTGTGCTTTTGTTGATTATTATACTGTGTGGCGTTCTGATAAGACAGTGGGCGTTCTTTTCTACTTAAGGTCAGATGGACAATATATTTTACCTGTTGACACTGTCATGGCTGTGTTTTTGATAATTATTATACTGTGACGTTCTGATAGACAGCGATAGTTCTTTTCTAATTAAAGTCAGATGGACAATATATTTTATTTGGAGACTCTGTCATGGCTGTGTTTTTGTTGATTATTATACTTTCTGACGTTCTAACAGAACGTGGATATTCTTTTCTACTGATGGAAAATATATTTTAGTTAGTGATACTATTATGGCTGTGTTTTTGTTTATTATTATAATGCGTGACGTTCTGATAGGTAGTGGGCGTTCTTTTCTACCTAAGGTCAGATAATCAATATGTTTTACTTGGTGACACTGTCATGGCTGTGTTATTTGTTGATTATTATACTGTGTGACCTTCTAGTATACAGCGATAGTTCTTTCCTACTTAAGGTTAGATGGAAAATTTATTTTACTTGGTGACGCTGTCATGGCTGTGTTTTTGTTGATTATAATGCTCTGTTACGTTCTGATAGACAATGGACGTTCTTTTCTACTTAAGGTCAGACTGACAATATATTTTACCTGGTGACACTGTCATGGCTGTGTTTTTGTTGATTATTATACTGGGTGACGTTCTGATAAGACAGCGACGTTCTTTTCTTCTGAAGGTCAGATGGAAAATATATTTTAGTTAGTGACACTATCATAGCTGTTTTGTTGTTTTTTTTTGTATTATGCTGTGATGTTCTAGTAGACGGTGGGCGTTCATTTCTACTTAAGGTCTGATGGAGAATACATTTTAGTTGGTAACATTGTCATGGGTGTGTTTTTTTTTGCTATTATGCTGAGTGACGTTCTGGTTAGACAGTGGATGTTCTTTTCTACATAAGTTCAGATGGCCAATATATTTTATTGCTGATACTGTCATGGCTGTGTTTTTATTTTAATTATTATACTGTGTGAAGTTCTGATAGACCGTGGATGTTCTTTTCTAATGAATGTCAGATGGACAATACATTGTAGTTAGTGACACTATCATTGCTGGTTTATTTTGTTATTATACTGAGTGACATACTGATAGACAGTAGACGTTATTTTCTACTTAAGTTTAGATGGAGAATATATTATACTTGGTGACGCTGTCATGGCTGTGTTTTTGTTGATAATTATACTTTCTGACGTTCTGATAGAACGTGGATATTCTTTTCTACTGAAGGTCGGATGGACAAAATATTTTAGTTTGTGACACTATCATGGTTGCTTTTTTTTGTTATACTGTGACAATGGGCGTTCTTTTCTACTTATGGTCAGATGGACAATATATTTTACCTGGTGACACTGTCATGGCTGTGTTTTTGTTGATTATTATACTCTGTGATGTTCTGATAAGACAGCGGACGTTCTTTTCTACTTAATGTCAGATGGACAATATATTTTAGATAGTGACACTATCATGGCTGGTTTTTTTTATTATGCTGTGACGTTCTAATAGACAGTGGGCGTTCATTTGTACTTAATGTCATATAGAGAGTACATCTTAGTTGGTAACATTGTCATGGCTGTGTTTTTTGTTGTTATCATGCTGAGTGACGTTCTAATAGACAGTGGACGTTCTTTTGTACTTAAGGTCAGATGGACAACATATTTTACTTGCTGATACTGTCATTGCTGTGTTTTGTGTTGATTATTATACTGTGTGAAGTTCTGATAGACCGTGGATGTTCTTTTCTACTGAAGGTCAGATGAACAATATATTTAAGTTAGTGACACTATCATGGCTTTTTTATTTATTATCATGCTCTGTTACGTTCTGATAGACAGTGGACGTTCTTTTCTACTAAAGGTGAGATGGACAATATATTTTAGTTAGTGACCCTATTATGGCTGTGTTGTTGTTAATTATTATACTGTATGACGTTCTGATGAGACAGTTGGCGTTCTTTTTTTACTTAAGGTCTGATGGAAAATATATTATACTCTGTGACGCTGTCATGGCTGTGCTTTTGTTGATTATTATACTCTGTTACGTTCTGATAAGACAGTGGACGTTCTTTTCTACTGAATGTAAGATTAACAATATATTTTAGTTAGCGACACTATCATGGCTGTGTTTTTGTTGATTATTATATTGTGTGACGTTCTGATAGACAGTGGACGTTCTTTTCTACTTAAGGTCAGGTGGACAATATATCACCATTGGTAACATTGTCATGGCTGTGTTTTTTGTTGATTATTACACTGTTGGACGTTCTGATAAGGCAGTGGAAGCTCTTTTCTACTTAAGATCAGATGGACAATATATTTTAGTTAGTATCACTATCATGGTTGTGTTTTTGTTTTTTATATTATACTGTGACGTTCTAATAGACAGTGGGGGTTCTTTTCTACTTAAGGTCAGATGGACAATATCTCACATGGTAAAATTATCATGGCTGTGTTTTGTGTTGATTATTATAATGTGTGACGTTCTGATAGACAGTGGCCGTTTTTGTCCACTTAATGTCAGTTGGAAAATATATTTTAGTTAGTGACACTATTAAGGCTGTGTTGTTGGTAATTATTATACTGTGTGACGTTCTGATTAACAGTGTACGTTCTTTTCTACTTAAGGTCTGATGGAAAATATATTATACTTGGTGACGTTTTCATGGCTGTGTTTTTTTTATGTTTATTGAACTGTGTGACGTTCTGATAAGACAGTGGACGTTCTTTTCTAATTAAGGTCAGATGAACAGTATATTTTACCTGTTAACACTGTCATGGCTGTGCTTTGTTGATTAATATACTGTGTGAAGTTCTGATAAGACAAATTACGTTCTTTTCTACTTAAGTTCAGATGGACAATATATGTTAGTTAGTGACACTATAATGGCTGTGTTTTGGTTTTTATTAAACTGTGACGTTCTAATAGTGAGTGGGCGGTCTTTTCTACTTAAGGTCAGATGGACAAAATATTTTACTTGGTAACATTGTCATGGCTGTGATTTTTGTTGATTATTTTACTGTGTGGCGTTCTGATAGACAGTGAACGTTCTTTTCTACTTAAGGTCAGGTGGAAAATATAGTATGCTTGGTGACGCTGTCATGGCTGTGTTTTTGTTTATTATTGAACTGTGTGACGTTCTGATAAGATAGTGGACGTTCTTTTCTGCTTAAGGTCAGATGGACAGTATATTTTACCTGGTAACACTGTCATGGTTGTGTTTTTGTTGATCATTATACTGTGTGACGTTCTGAAAAGACAGTGGGCGTTCTTTTCTACTTAAGGTCAGATGGAAAATATATTTTAGTTAGTGACACTATCATGGCTGATTTTTTTATTATGCTGTGACGTTCTAATAGACAGTGGGCGTTCATTTCTACTTAATGTCATATAGAGAGTACATTTTAGTTGGTAACATTGTCATGGCTTTGTTTTTTGTTGTTATCATGCTGAGTGACGTTCTAATAGATAGTGGACGTTCTTTTGTACTTAAGGTCAGATGGACAACATATTTTACTTGCTGATACTGTCATTGCTGTGTTTTGTGTTGATTATTATACTGTGTGAAGTTCTGATAGACCATGGGTGTTTTTTTTAACTGAATATCAGATGGACAATACATTGTAGTTAGTGACACTATCATTGCTGGTTTTTTTGGTTATTATACTGAGTGACATACTGATAGACAGTAGACGTTATTTTCTACTTAAGGTCAGATGGAGAATATATTATTCATAGTGACGCTGTCATGGCTGTGTTTTTGTTGATAATTATACTTTCTGATGTTCTGATAGAACGTGGATGTTCTTTTCTACTGAAGGTCAGATGAACAATATATTTTAGTTAGTGACACTATCATGCCTTTTTTTTATTATCATGCTCTGTTACGTTCTGATAGACAGTGGACGTTCTTTTCTACTAAAGGTCAGACGGACAATATATTTTAGTTAGTGACACTATTATGGCTGTGTTGTTGTTAATTATTATACTGTATGACGTTCTGATGAGACAGTTGGCGTTCTTTTTTTACTTAAGGTCAGATGGAAAATATATTATACTCTGTGACGCTGTCATGGCTGTGTTTTTGTTGATAATTATACTTTCTGATGTTCTGATAGAACGTGGACGTTCTTTTCTACTGAATGTCAGATTAACAATATATTTTAGTTAGCGACACTATCATGGCTGTGTTTTTGTTCATTATTATAATGTGTGACGTTCTGATAAGATAAAGGACTTTTTGTTTCTACTTATGGTCAGATGGACAATATATTTTTCCTGGGGACACTGTAATTGCTGTGTTTTTGTTTTTGTTATTACACTGTGACGTTCTAATTGACAGTGGACGTTATTTTCTACCTAAGGTCAGATGTACAATATATTTTAGTTAGTAACAATATAATGGCTGTGTTTTTGTTTTAATTATACTGTGACGTTCTAATAGACAGTGGGAGTTCTTCTCTACTTAATGTCAGATGGACAATGTATTTTACTTGGTAAAATTATCATGGTTGTCTTTTTTGTTGATTATTATACTGTGTGACGTTCTGAGAGACAGTGGACGTTATCTTCTACTTAAGGTCAGGTGGAAAATATATTATGCTTGGTGACTCTGTCATGGCTGTGTTTTTGTTGATTATTGAACTGTGTGACGTTCTGATAAGACAGTGGACGATCTTTTCTACTTAAGGTCAGATGGAAAATATATTTCAGTTACCGACACTATCATGGCTGTGTTTTTGTTGATTATTATACTGTGTGACGTTCTGATAGACAGTGGACGTTCTTTTCTACTTAAGGTCAGGTGGACAATATATCACACTTGGTAGCATTGTCATGGCTGTGTTTTTTGTTGATTATTACACTGTTGGACGTTCTGATAAGGCAGTGGAAGGTCTTTTCTACTTAAGATCAGATGGACAAAATATTTTAGTTAGTATCACTATCATGGCTGTGTTTTTGTTTTTTTTATTATACTGTGACGTTCTAATAGACAGTGGGGGTTCTTTTCTACTTAAGGTCAGATGGACAATATCTCACATGGTAAAATTATCATGGCTGTGTTTTGTGTTGATTATTATACTGTGTGACGTTCTGATAGACAGTGGCCGTTTTTGTCCACTTAATTTCAGTTGGAAAATATATTTTAGTTAGTGACACTATTATGGCTGTGTTGTTGTTAATTATTATACTGTGTGACGTTCTGATTGACAGTGTACGTTCTTTTCTACTTAAGGTCTGATGGAAAATATATTATACTTGGTGACGTTTTCATGGCTGTGTTTTTTTTTATGTTTATTGAACTGTGTGACGTTCTGATAAGACAGTGGACGTTCTTTTCTAATTAAGGTCAGATGGACAGTATATTGCACCTGTTAACACTGTCATTGCTGTGCATTGTTGATTAATATACTGTGTGAAGTTCGGATAAGACAGTTTACGTTCTTTTCTACTTAAGGTCAGATGGACAATATATGTTAGTTAGTGATACTATAATGGCTGTGCTTTGGTTTTTATTAAACTGTGACGTTCTAATAGAGAGTGGGCGGTCTTTTCTACTTAAGGTCAGATGGACAAAATATTTTACTTGGTAACATTGTCATGGCTGTGATTTTTGTTGATTATTTTACTGTGTGACGTTCTGATAGACAGTGAACGTTCTTTTCTACTTAAGGTGAGTTGGAAAATATAGTATGCTTGGTGACCCTGTCATGGCTGTGTTTTTGTTGATTATTGAACTGTGTGACGTTCTGATATGATAGTGGACGTTATTTTCTGCTTATGGTCAGATGGACAGTATATATTACCTGGTAACACTGTCATGATTGTGTTTTTGTTGATTATTATACTGTGAGACGTTCTGATAAGACAGTGGGCGTTCTTTTCTACTTAATGTCAGATGGAAAATATATTATGCTTGGTGACGCTGTGATGGCTGTGTTTTTGTTGATCATTATACTGTGTGACGTTCTGAAAAGACAGTGGGCGTTCTTTTCTACTTAAGGTCAGATGGAAAATATATTTTACTGCCTGTTACTGTCATAGCTGTGTTTTTTGTTGGTTATTATACTATGTGACGCTCTGATAAGAGAGTTGACGTTCTTTTATATTGAAGGTATGATGGACAATATATTTTAGTTAGCGACTCTATCATGGCTGTTTCTTTGTTTTTTTGTATTATACTGTGACGTTCTAATAGACAGTGAGCGTTCTTCTCTACTTAAGGTCAGATGGAAAATATATTTTAGAAATTTCAAAAGAGTGTATCTTGTGTAAATTTCTTTTTATTTTGTTCCTTTAATGAAATTGTCTTCATGAAAACTGAGATAATGAATATACATTTTTTGTATTAAGTCCCAAGTGTATTTTGTACAAATAAAATGTACATATATGTCTATTTTAAAATGAATTTCCATGCAACATTTTTTTTTTTTTTTTTTTAAACACATATTTTCATGTTTTAGTGCTATCAGGGAACCTATACAAAATATATGCGTAATGCATATATTACAGTATGAACATGTATTAACATTCTGGTGTAATGTAACACACCTGTACATAATAGTTGAGATGTTATGTTTAATTAATTACTTTTTTTTCAGTACATCATTATTGTATGCACACTTAGCAAACCCATTTCTGGAATAATGCAATTTGTTCATGTAGTTGCCACCAAGACATATACATGTATGTATAAAGATAAATTTTAAATTGCATTTTATATAAACTTTTTGCACAAGTACATGATAAACTATTTCTGGAAAAGATAGTTATTATTTTTAGTTCTTCATTTTCTTTCTATATAACCAAGGATTACTATATAAATCCTTGCTATAACATGATGTTTTGTTTATTCTACATGTGTGACAATGTTGTCTCAGTAGATCATGAAGAGTTTTAAATGTCACTTCTGAAAGTTGATGTTGTTGATTGTGATTCAGTGTAATCAAATTGCATAGGATCATAAAACACAAAAATTATTTTAAAGAAATCACAATGATTTCACATGGAACTAGTTGGTCATGGGCTTACAACAATATTTGTAGTCATCAAATGTAAAAGTATAGCATATAAAGAAAAGAGAGTGACATTTAGGACTGCTGAGAATTAAGATAAATAGAAAGTTTCAAATGTAATAGTAGAAGATAACACATTCCAATTTATTGATTTATGACAATAAAAATGATAGTTGATGAATGTGGCAAATATTAACTACATGTACCATATATTACAGACACTTTTAGTTTTAATTTGTCTACTGCAGACAACTGGGTCATATACAAAAAATATATCGCCATTGTGGATAAAAAAAAGTTCAAAATATTTTATCCATAAAGATAGAAAATGTCCACGAAATATTATCTCATAGGATAAAATATCTAAGAAATAGTATTGAAAGAAAATATTACCCTACAGAGGGATAATATTTATTAATGTGAGATAATATTTTTTAGAATATTTTATCCTCATGGATATAATTGCATTGATATTTTATCTGGGGGGATATAATTTTAGGTAGGAACAAATAAATTGATACATCATAGGATTTTTTTTTATCCCCAAGATAAAATATCAATGAAATTATATCCCATAGGATAATATTTCTTATAAAATATTATCCGTATTTAAAAAAATATTATCCTACAGAGGGATAATATTTATTAATGTGAGATAATATTTGTTAGAATATTTTATCCTCATGGATATAATTTCATTGATATTTTATCTGGGGTGATATCATTTTAGGTACATATGTAGGAACAAATAAATTGTTACAAGGCGACTGTCTTTTGATCAGGTTGATGAGGCAAAAAATATGTAAATTTCCCAGTAACATGATCATTTTTTTAAAGTATAGTTGGTACATAAGAGGTGTGAAAAGTAGTTTTACAATGGAAAATACTGAAATGTGGAATAAATGTTCACCAGACACCGATCCAATTCATTTGTAAAGTAAACTGGGCTATTTAAATCTTTGCAAAACTATAATAAGATCCACATAAAATATTCAGAATACTATTTGTTTTTTTCACCTTCAGTGTTGCGGCCGTTGTGGTCCTGATCGTATGGTAGTTGGATTTACAACTACCCGTGCAATCAGTGTCTATCACCACTAAATTTGTTACTTGGAACACCTGGTTTTCTGATTTCCTCCACCAATAAAACTGACCGCCATGATATAACAGAAATAGTGTTGAAAGTGGCGTTAAACACTATAAACTAAACCACCTCAAGTGTTATAAACTTGATAAAAAGCAAGTTATATTTGGTCCGTCCCAAATTTAGAAGAAAACCTTCAAGAAATTAATTAGTGGTTTTTACACCTACGGTAATGCTAAAGGAGCATAAAGGTCGGTATAATTCAGAATTATTTTAGGTACATTCCAAAATGAAGTTGTCCTCATTTGATTGAGTCCGATCGTATGAAGCGTTCATCTGTGATTCAGAATGTCGAGAAATTGCTGGTTTCTGCTTCATTTCTTACAAAAAAGGAATTAGAAGTATGTTTTTAATAGTTATAGCATGCATGGACGTGGCAGAGGGAGTGAGACCTTAGTTTAACAGATTTTATCGGAAGTAAACCGATTACGCAATGTATGACAACATTTGACCATACATGTTTTCACCATGATATTTATATGTAAAGTGTAATTAAATATATTAAACATATTTAAAATTACGTGACAAACATTCGTGTAAATGACACAAGAACAGCCCGTATCTAATTCAAACTGTCATATTACGAGCACATCCTGTTTTGTTTTAATCACAGGTGCTCGTTTCAGATTTCACGCGCTTATTATATAACGGCGGGGAAACGGGGGTTTCTAGACGTCACTGTCAAATGAAATGAGCACATATTCAAAAGCTTGTGTAAGTGGGAAAGTGTTAAGGAATATGAAAAAGAAAATTCCAATCGGATGCAGACAATACATGTAAGCTTTATGTTAAACTTACAGAAATGGTGAAATATCTATATAGGTCTATATATATAGATATATATATATATATATATATATATATATAATTTTGTTTATGTTGAAATGCCGACACCAAATTTAGAATTTCACGTCAGTATCTATTGGTTGCTAAGCTTGAAGAATACTCTCTATTTAATGCGGAATATTACGATATTGTCTTAAGTTACTACTATTAAAATTATACTTGATAGTTTCCTTTTCTTCTACTTAGATATGCCAAGCAAATGATTACAAGGAAACAACGGACCAATACCCTAGCAAATTCCTCTCGGTTTCGCTCATGAGAAAGGCAGGGCAAAGTGCCATTGTCGGAAATGAAAGCCTTCTTAGCTGTAATATTCAACATGGGTTTGGTTCGTAAGCCAAGCATAAAGGACAACTGGCAAAATAGGACAATATGTGGAAGATGTAGGAAGGGTATTCATCCTGCATGTTTGCGAAATCATCGCTGTAGAGCAGAACAGTAAATGTTTAATCATGAATCCAATAAATTTAATGAATCTGTTTATATCTTTTTCATATATTGGAGGTCTTAATCACAAAACAGAAAAAGCCTTTATTCTTTATAAATTATTTATTCTAATTTGAGGCCCCTAGGTATTAATTTATTAAAAATGTACATTCAGTTCAACTCATCTTTGCTATTATAATAGTAAGGGACGACAACCGAATCGCAGATCAAGACGAAGACAAAGATAAAACCGGGAGCAAGAAAGACACACAACGACAAACAATAATAACTCAACACCAAAAACTAAAAACACATGAGACAGACGGACCCGTTCACATGAATATTTAATTGTTTTTATGGAACATAAATTAACTGATGATCCCTATAAATAACTTTTATTTTCCTGCTTTTACAGCAGGCCAATTGATTTTATAAATTTAATTCTATATGTCAATTCTTTGTTTTACATTAACCCTTTTAATTATAAAATCAATAATTTATTCCCATAGATTTACAGCAGCCAATGAAATGTAAGCTGTCAGCTTCCATCTTAGCTGTTTACTAAATTTATACAGAGAAGAAGTGTTGATGTTTCGAAGTTTTTATTGATAATTTTATTTGATAGTTTTTTTAAAGGAGTTTCACGGTTATTTTATAGTTTGTATACATACCCTACACATTGTCGTACACAAGTTAAACAACGCACACATTTAATAAACAAGAAAAAGTTAGTGAGTTTGCGGTGACCTAGATATAGAGCGTGGGTTACACACGTTTATTGATCTTCGACTGGCAAATAAATATATACGTTATCGATTATGGTGACGAAAGTATTGATTTTAGGTCATTCCTTTATTAAACGTCTTTTCGATTTTATTCGTCGTAGCAATTATCACAGTGTTGATTTTAATATGAATTTGGACCCATTACGTGAGAAGGTGTATTTGAGAGGCTACTCAGGGGGTAACCTAGAGGTAATTAACTCTCATGGTTTAGGTGAGATTAGACGATTGCAACCAGATCTTGTATTTTTGCAGATTGGGTCGAATGATTTATGTAAACAGCAGAATTCAGTTATGGATGTTGCTAGGGGCATTATTGAATTTGTACTAAAATTAAGATATAGCTATGGTGTGCACAAGGTGGCAGTATTACAAATTTTACACAGGCTGCCCCCTACCAAGGAAATCAGGTATGAAGTGGATACAGTGTGGTTTAACCAGCGTTGGGATGAATTAAATATGTATTTGTCTAATTAATTTAAGGACAACAAAGTAGAAAAGGTTTGTTTTTGGAGACACTCAGGGTTTTGGTCAGATGAAAACAAACAAAGGGTATTTTCACCTGATGGGGTTCACTTGAATAACATGCATGGATACCCTAAGTATTATCAAAGTTTAAGGGCAGCCATTGTGAGTTTGGCTAAGAATTAAACATATAGTTATAAAGACCGATGGGCAGAGTAGTAATTTTTGTTGTTAAATACAGGTGGTACTTACATAGTTAACATACTCTATATAGTTGGTCTATTTGAATACATGTACAGGTCGTGAACATGCCCTGTTTAGTTGGGCTATTTGAATAGTTACCATGCCCTGTATAGTTAGTCTAGTTGAATAGTTACCATGCCCTGTATAGTTGGACTATTTGAAAATTTAACATGCCCTGTTTAGTTGGGCTATTTTAATAGTTAAACATGCCCTGTTTAGTTGGGTTATTTGAATAGTTAACATGCCCTGTTTAGTTGGGCTATACTTTGAATAGTTAACATGCCTTGTATAGTTGGGTTATTTTGAATAGTTAACATGCCCAGTTTAGTCGGGCTATTTGAAAATTTAACATGCCCTGTTTATTTGGGCTATTTGAATAGTTAAACATGCCCTCTTTAGTTGGGTTATTTGAATAGTTAACATGCCCTGTTTTGTTGGGCTATAATTTGAATATTTAACATGCCTTGTATAGTTGGGTTATTTGAATAGTTAACATGCCCTGTTTAGTTGGGCTATAATTTGAATATTTAGCATGCCTTGTATAGTTGGGGCTATTGTGAATAGTTAACATGCCCTGTTTATTTGGGCTACTGAAAAGTTAGCACGAGCATGCTCGGTATAATTGGGATATTGGATATTTGTAATGCCCCCCTTTCAGTTGGGTTTTTTATAGTTAACACACCCTGTTTAGTTGGTTTAGTTTGATAGGCCGTGAACTGATTACATACAAGTTGCTTAGTTGGGCTATTAAATAATGATTTGCCCTTTACAGTTGCCCCTTTTTAAATAATGACACTCCTGCAAAATTTGATGTTGAATGTTTTCATGCCTAGTAAAATGGGTTTATTAAAGTGTCCTTTACAAAAGACATGCATTCAGATGATATAGTAAAGTAGTGTTTGATATAATGAATTGTCATATTAATTTTACAGTGGTATTTTTCAGGAGGCAAAATGCCCAAAGTTAAACCGGGCAAATCCCGTACAGGGAAAAACAGAATTTCTAAGAGCACCACCACAGATGGTTCTGAACATTCCAGTACTAGTGAGTCGATGTTGACTCCAGAAATGGAAGCCAAAATGGTGGAACGTATTACAGCCTCAGTTGTGAATGCACTGAGGGATAATATACCAATGGGGGTAAAGAATTAAATACAGACCCTACATACCCAGGGTCTGTAGATAGTGAGTCTGATACTGACTCTGACATAGAAGAGGTCATTAATGTGGCCTCTGATAATTTTGAATTACAGGTAGATACCACAGGGGCCATTTACAAACCTATTTCAGCCATGGTTGACACCAAATTAAAACAACAAATTTGGAAAAATAAATTTGTCGATTTAGCTCTTTTGTTACCACAAAATTGTGTTGCAAATTCTAGGAAAAAGGGGCTTCAATTTCAATTGGTGGCTAATTCAATTTTGGCAGTGGTCCCCAATAAGCCCAAATATTCCATTTTCACAATTGAATTTTGGACTACAGCTTTCATCAGATATATGGCAATTTATGCGGAGAAATTTCCGGAAGCCATACCGCATTTGGCAAAGCATGCTGAAGTGGTGAGAGATTTGGCATCCTTACAAAATAATAATGCATAGTCGGTTTATGACCAGCAAGTAAGGATGGATAGACAAGTGAGAAACATTCCATGGAGTACATTTAATATGGAATTTTATATTATGGCCACTCGTGCCAGAGACAGTAATAACTTTGGGGGACACAACCAAGGACAACGGCCCTTTCGTCAACCTCTCCGACCTTATTTTCGTGGGGGTCGGCAAAATAGTAGTGGAATGGGACGATCGGTCAGGGGGGCAGACTTCACTAGATTACCAGGAGGGTATTGCTGGGGCTTCAACAGGGATGGCTTTTGTAGGACGCCAAGCTGCAAGTTTATACACAAGTGCTCCGAGTGTGGCGGGGAACATCCATCAGTTAGCTGCAGTAAACAACCCGAAGAAAAACCAAACTTTGGAACAAAAGTTACAACAAAAAAAATAAAACACAAGGCCTGTTACACCGGTAAATCATAGAACTTTAAACATTTTGTTGGAAGGAACTGATAGGGACAAATCAGACATGTTAGAAAGGGGTTTTAGATATGGATTTAAATTGGATTATAATGAGAAACAAACATTTCATACTTCACCAAATTTACAATCAGCATCTCAATTTCCAAATATAGTTGACCAAAAACTTGCAAAAGAAATAGCTCAAAACACGATAGCTGGTCCTTTTCGTGAGAGTCCTTATCCCATTTACAAATTTCTCCTATTGGAGTGGTACCAAAAAAGGAGGAGGGACAGTTTAGACTAATACATCATTTATCTTATCCGTTTGGCTCTTCAATCAATGATTTCATTCCAGCAGAATTAAAACACGTTCATTATGCATCCATTGATGATGCAATAAGCATAATTCTTGCTCTAGGCCCTAAATGTGCCCTTCCTAAGACAGATGTAAGTAACGTATTCCGTATCATTCCTATACATCCAGATGATCATGAATTGTTAGGAATCAAATGGAAAGGGAATTTTTATTTTGACCGTTGTAATGGGTTGTTCCAGTTCGTGTGCTATTTTTGAAATGTTTTCAAGTGCACTTCAGTGGATGGCACATACTAAATGTAATATTAAACATATGGTACATGTTTTGGATGATTCTTTAATTATCACACCCTCTGACTTTGCTCTCTGCAATCAAAGTTTAAAGATGTTTATACAGTTGTGCAACACTTTGGTGGTACCAATTAAAGATGAAAAAACAGAATATGCAAATACAACTATGACTTTTTTAGGTATTGAGCTTGACACAATAGCCATGGAAGCAAGATTGCACTCTGATAAAATAAAGAAAATATCTGCATCATTAGAGTCTTTCAGGGCTAGGAAGAGGGTTATTCTTAGGGAGCTGCAATCTATGACAGGGTTACTTAATTTTGCTTGTTGTGTCGTGCTACCAGGGATAACATTTTTACGCAGACTTATTGATCTCACTCGTGGTGTAACTCAACCTCACCACCATATTAAATTAAGCAAGGAAAGTCGTTTAGATATACAAGCTTGCTTTCAATTTATTCAACATTTCAATGGGAAAAATCTGTTTTTGAAACAAATATGGTACACTTCAACTAAAATGCATTTATATACGGATGCTGCAGGGTCTATTGGCTTTGGAGCTATCATGAATACTAAATGGTTTTATGGGGAATGGCCTGTTGCTATGAAAGAATATAACATTACATTTAAAGAGCTCTTTTCGATTGTTTTAGCTGTAGAAATATGGGGAAGCTCATTCAAAAACAGGTTTGTATTGTTCCACTCGGACAATTACGCAGTAGTACATATTATCAACAAGCAAACGTCTAAGGACACTTTAATTATGAAATTAGTCAGACGATTGGTAGTTGCTAGCACGAAATTCAATATTTTGATGAAAGCAGAACACATTCCAGGGCATTTTAATATTCTAGCGGATCTTCTTTCACGTTTTCAGATACAACAGTTTCGAGCCAGGGCCCCATATATGAACAGGGAACCAACATTAGTTGCTGAGTACAGCAGCTCTGCTGCTAGACGCTGCAATAGCCCCCAATACAAATAATGTATATTGCAATTTAAAAAAAAAAATTACATCATTTTTGATTAGCTACTTCCCTGGGACAAATATGGCTGATGTTTCATTAGAAAACATTATGATGTATATTTCCTTTTTATACCAAGAAGGCAAATCTCCTAATATAATTGGAACATATGTGGCAGCATTATCATACTATTTTAAAATGCAAAGTTTGTTAGATCTAACAGATATTTTTTTTAGTAAAGAAAATACTTAAAGGTGCTAAGCGTCTGTCTGCGGGCCCAGATATTCGTCGTCCTATAACAGTGTCCGTTTTGACTAATATCATTCAGGCACTTAACCATGTAACCGAGTCCTTTTATCAAAGAAAATAATTTGAAGCAATGTTTTCACTAGCCTTTCATACGTTTTTACGAATAGGAGAGTTAACTTCCAGGTCAGATAATAATCCCAACTTGTTACAATTCAATGATATAGAGCTTACCCGATCAAAAAACGGGGAAAACTAATATTGTGATATGCATGGCTAATTTTAAGCACAATGCTAGTAAGCAACCAGTGTATCTGGAAATTCAAAGACAATCAGTTTCTATTATCTGCCCAGTCCGAAAGCTGCGGGAATACATTTCATTAAGAGGGTCAACAAATGGGCCTCTTTTTTGTTATAGGGATTACAAACCAATACCCCGTTCTGAATTGTGTGCCGTTTTGAACGAAGCTCTGTCCTTTGAGAAATATGATACACAAATTTACAAATGTCATAGTTTTAGAATTGGTGCTGCTACAACTGCCCACATGATGGGTATTCCTGACAATATAATAAAGGCTATGGGTCGTTGGCATTCTGATTCCTTTATGCCGTGCATACGTTTCCCACTTTTACCAGGTTTAAACATTTAAGTCACTGTTGGGGTGTGTTGGGATTGTTGTGCGAGACTGACTGAGGTGGACTTGCTCAACAATTACCAGAATGTACAATAGTATTAGCATTTTTGTATGATTTATTACTATGTTAAACAAGACTGACTGAGGCAGCTTGTTTTGGGTACGCCAATATTTTCTATTTTTGTATTGACCACGTTGAGCAAGACTGACTGAGGCAGCTTGTCTTGGATATTGGAATATTATCTATTTTTGTATTGACCATGTGGAACAAGACTGACTGAGGCAGCTTGTCTTGGATACTGGAATATTATCTATTTTTGTATTGACCATGTTGAACAAGACTGACTGAGGCAGCTTGTTTTTGGGTACTCCAATATTATCTATTTTTGTATTAATTATGTTGAACAAGACTGACTGAGGCAGCTTGTCTTGGATACTGGAATATTATCTATTTTTGTATTGACCATGTTGAAGAAGACTGACTGAGGCAGCTTGTTTTTGGGTACTCCAATATTATCTATTTTTGTATTAATTATGTTCAGCAAGTCTGACTGAGGCAGCTTGTTTTGGGTACAATGCACTAAAATATTATGTATTTTTGTATTGAATAAGTTGAGCAAGACTGACTGAGGCAGCTTGTTTTTTGGGGTACATGATTATCATTCTATATTTTCGAGTGTTATTGACCATGTTGAGCAAGACTGACTGATGTTGCTTGTTTTAATATAAGGTTATACATTTGTATTGCTCGTTATTTAATAACAGGTGATTTTCATACTATACAATCAGTTTCTTGTTGCTTTCTCACAAGTCTGACTTAGGAAGCTTGTGAAGGAATCTACTATTTTTATTATGTTCACATTAGTTAAAGTGTTATATGGACAATGTTTATAAGTGAGAAAATTTAACATGACTTTATGAACAGTGTTAATGAAAGTCATGGATGATGCCATATTGTGGAAGTGGATCATAACATTTTTAAAAGACAAGGATAAAGTTTATGCAGTGATTACCTGTGCATAATTCGAACAATGATCATCAGAAGAGAGGAAGTAGTTATGTGGTGCTATATCGGTATTAATGTAATTTAGACTGTGGCATTTTACTGT
The DNA here is from genome assembly GCA_002080005.1 of Gigantidas platifrons. Classification (NCBI taxonomy): domain Eukaryota; kingdom Metazoa; phylum Mollusca; class Bivalvia; order Mytilida; family Modiolidae; genus Gigantidas; species Gigantidas platifrons. Next base: position 25,354 of record MJUT01063866.1, read on the forward strand.
CAAGACTGACTGAGGCAGCTTGTGGAGTTAGCAAACTTTATTTTCATGCATGTAGTATGGATATTTACATTGCCGAAAAACATCATTACTTTGTGTTACAGAGGATGTTAATAAATGTCTACTTGAATATTTGAAAGGCCACTAGTTGAAAAATACATTTATGGACAAGGGTCATATATATATATATATATACACCTGCATATATAAATACTGGAACTTGTGGAAGGAACATAACACTGATGTCTCCATCGATATGATTTGTATACCCATAGTTGACTTCAGTCTTTGAGGAGTTCAATGGACAAAATAGATACATCTCTATACCTAATCGGATTGTGCTTTCCAACAGTAAAACTTGACGGAACATTTGCGAGGAATTGACTATGAACATTCAGTTGCACTTAGTTACTATATATGATATATATTTGTGATTCGCGGTTGATGCCAGTCAGGTTAATGAGGAGTATAAAATACGTTCTACATAGGAAGCTGCTCATTACAAATCAATGCAAAAACAGCAAGTGTATTCCCTTCAAAGTCCCATTTTGAAGACGGTGGGATGGCGACGACGTTCAGTCATAGAGGTCGTCGTCATTGTGTCGTTAGAAAATACACAAGTGTCGTCAAAGCCGATATATCGACTCTTGGCATAGTCGGGGTTGAAACACTTTCATCTGTATGAATTTTCACTTGAAATAACAGTTACAAATAACAACACAGATTTTATCAGTCAATGTATTGCCCGTTAAACATTGTCAAGATTTAAAAAAGCATACTGTGTATGAAAACTTTATGCTTCAGATTAAACGTTACAATCAACAAAAATTGACCGAAATATATATATATTTTTTTTTTTTTATTCTTTTCAACCCTTTGAAATGTAAAACATCAAACTGTGAGTCGCCATTTTGAATTAAAAAAATAGAGTCAAATATTTTTCCAGTCACGATATTTTTTATACACAGTGATCAAAATTTAAAAGCTTATATATATTATAAAACCTTACACTATAACTTAAACATTGATATATGTTGTATTTGCCAGAAATATGCATACAATATTAAAAAAGATGATTAAAATATTTTTCAGACAGTCAAAAGAGGTAATTTTTTTATGATACCCAACTTGGTCTGGTCACGAGTTAAGATAGTAAATACAATTACACGGTGTATATCCATAGCGGAACCTTCGGAATGAACATCGACGTTAGGCGATTTTCGGGGAACAAGTAACGGATACTTGGTAGATTTTTGAGGTAAGTTGAAAAACCGGTCTCTTTATTGTTATGATTTAATAAGATCAAATATATCTAGGAACTATATATTAAGTGTCACGGAACTCAGCTATTATTACATTTGCCATGTCTACAAGATGTATCGCATCTGTGCATACGCAAAAGCGGCATGTATAAAAACGATGGCAGTTTTCAACGCATCAACATATTGAAAAGACGTGTTCATCACATAGTTTTTCTTATATCATCAACTTAACAGTATTCTGTTATTTCATTATTAGCTAGAGTATATCTTGGGCGATCATTTCAATGCCATGACAAATATGAAAGCCAATTAATGTATAATACAATCAATAATGATGAAAAAAAATCATCTCGGCAAAGCAACGGATCTTTATGATTGTGGAACTGCAACATTCTGGATTGCCAAAGGAAATATTCAAAGCGTTCTTACACTGGTAATTAGGGACCTCAGGGAGAGGAGGGATAACAACCATACTTATATATATCATGATCGGTGGTAAAACACTTTTACATTTGGGGACAGTAAGCCATCGACGGACGATAATTCTCCAGTTATTCTTTCAAATATATTGTCTCGCCGTACATTCATAGCTTCAATGAAGCTGTTCTTACTTATACTCCTCATGCAAATCAGGTTTTCAAGGCTTGGACGCTGACAAACACATACATTTCTCCCACATAATTGTTGGTCTTCGTCTTTTAGGACTCGACGGCTCAAGCTTTAAAGGGCTGCCAAAACTAGCCATTTTCAAAACAATGGGTTGATAAAAAACAACAGAACAACAAAGACCTATACGACTATTTACATCTGATTGAACAAAATGTCAAACAATAGAAAATAACATCCCAAAACAAGAGAAATAATTCATCATTTATATCTTGTCACAATATTATTTACAACTTATTTACGCACTAACACAAATTGATTAGTGAAACAACGACAACCGGAATAAATTTGATTCCCAAGTGTTTGATTTGTGTATTTAAAACGCTAATACACAAACTCTAAAATAAACACATATTTACAAAAACAACTAAGAAAAGGAAATTGTCCTAAAGTAAAACACATTCACATAAAACAATTGAAATATGACAGTGAAACTACAATTGTGTGTCTAATTTCAACGATAAAGCACGTTCATAAGTGAACACATTGTCCAAATTATTGAACTAATTGAATAACTTATATACTCGATTGACGGAAGGCTATTTTCCGTAATTACAAAGTGGTAGAAAATCATTTTTCGTTGTTGATTTTAAACAAAGCTACTTGATGTTTTATTTTAAAATTTGGCAGGGAATTCGTAAGCACAATATTCTTGCATTTTTAATGCAAATCAATATATCGGGTATAATCTTTTTCGTCCGTTAAGAGAAAAACGCCTATAAACTGAGAGTAAATTTGATCAATGTTTGGAAGTTTATCATTCGATAAGGACATGCGTTTTTGCAAAAGCAATACATTCATATTCATTTTACATGTTTTCTCATTCAAATATAATCTTTATTTTAGTTATATGTGATACAATGATGCAACGATTTCATTTTCAAATTGACTGGTGAAATACGTGTTTTTGGGGTGGCTCAGTTAACAGACCGATATTGCGCAAACTTACCGCAAAAATCATTGACGACAACTTGAAATGGAAAGAAGACATACTTATCTAAAACTTAAGAGATAATGCTGCTGTGTTTTATTTCAGCACATTAAACTCGAGAAATAAGAGACTTTTCAGGAGCTGGCTGCAATACTATAATCAGAAGCCGTGCATCAAATGAAGGACAAACAACACAATGACCAAAGGTTTGAAAATACCAAAGGAGTAATCAGAAGCCGTGCATCAAAAGAAGGCCAAGCAACACAATGACCAAAGGTTTGAAAATTCCAAAGGAGTAATCAGAAGCCGTGCACCAAAAGATAGCCAAACAACACACTGATCAAGGTTTGAAAATATCAAAGGAGTAATCAGAAGTCGTAAATTGAAGCCAGTAGTCAATAACTTGGCCAACAGAAATTACTATTAATATCAAATTATTCAGGTAAATCATAATTACAAAACCTTTCTTAGAAATATTAATATAATCTGGTTCCTTTCCTCTTCTTCCGTTAAAATCACCACTAAGAATAATATATTTATATTTTGTATCAAAATTAACTATTTATTATTACTTTCTATAACAGTATCAATAGACAAAAGAATTGTAAAAGCATGAGGTTTATAAACGGTACTAAAAGATACCACTTAATCTAAACCAAGTTAATCTTTCAAAAATTTAAGCTAAAAACAAATGAACTTTCAGTGTACAAAATATTATAATATTTTACAAACCATTTTTTTTAAAAGCAAGCAGAAATAACCTTCATCTTCCCGAGTTTCTATTCGCCAAAGCTGTTCTGCTTTTAACAAATTCAAACTGAGTTGGATCGTCATTCCACAATGTATTTTTGAGTGTAGAAAAACGGAGGTGACTTACAACTCTGTTCGTTGCAGACATATGCCTAAGAAAAAGCACATGTAGCCCCTGTTAGTGTATCAACAAATGACATATAATATTTAAAAGACAACCATACTACCCCTTTATTGTCTATTTGCAACAGTCTTTTCGTCTTTTTTTTCTTCATAATGAAACGTCAAATAATAATTTCATCTAAATCTGTTTGTTGTTTTTGTTTGTTTTTGTTTTTTTGAGACCCTTCTTCTTTATTCCACTGTATTGAACATATTTTTTAACAATATTCTTCTTTATAATTATCGTCTAAATATACTGAAGGGAAAAAGAAATGCAGGATAACATAATATGCTCCTATTTTTTAACTGCCAGGGCCAATAATATGCTCTGATTGGCTAAAATTTATTTCAAAGATCTTCTTCTCTGATACTTATGAACTGACAGAACTAAAACTGTAAATGAATGATCATTGAAATGTCCTTTACCAAGTTTCTGTTTTTATGCCGATCGGAAATCCAAGATGGCCGCCACCACGAGACATAGATTAACATTGGACCCTATGGGAAAATGTTCCAATGCCTTCTCAGAAACTACAAATATGAATAAAGTCAAACTATACATGAATGTTCATTGGTTGGTCCTCTACAAACTTAAGGTTTTTTGTTTTGATATGAAATTCTAAATGGCGACTACGGCAGGACTTAATTTAACTTTGGACCCTATGGGGAAAATGTTTCAAAACGCTTCTTCTCTTAATTCACATGGGTAAATGAAACGAAACTTCCCAGGAATAATTATCTAAATGTCCTCTAAAAAGTTGGGTTTTCTATGTCGATCCGAAACTCAAGATGGCTGCCACCACAGGTCATAGTATTAACAAAGGACCATATTGGGAAAATACAGAAATAAGTTCTTTTCTGAAGCTATTGCACTGATTGAACCTAAACTGTGCACCAATCATTGGAAGGTCCTTTACAAATTTTGTGTTTTTTATGTTGATCGGAATTCCAAGATGACTACCACTGCAGGGCATAGTTTTTACATAGGACCAATTGTTTTTTTTATAACCAGGTGAACGACACAGGTTCTTGAGGGCCTCTGGTTGTTAAAGGGAAAGGACTTCACTAATGTTGCTAAAACGTGTGTACAATCCCATTTGCAACTTTAATGCAAATAACATATGTTTAAGCTAAACATCTAAATCAAAAGTTTGTGTTTGTGCTAGACACAAAGCATCATATTGTAATAATAATTCATAAGTGGATAATTTCGTTTTGCTCTATAACAATACCACAGCAGTTTATTGTTAAAAATGTATTGCTCAAGTTTAAATGCCGGCTCTATTAATCAATATAGGATCCTAAATTAAGGTATCTTTTTACATCAACGCTCTTTAAAAAGTTATGTGCTTAAGTGCAAGTTTTGACCTCCTTTGCGATATTAATAAGTTATGTTACGTTTTTGTCACGATTTGGGTGCATGATCTTGTCGTACGGACCGAACTTGAAGAGAGCACATGGAGAATCAAAATAAAATACTTAATCCTAGTACTCTATCATGTTAATACCGACATTTTCGTGATTTTTCTTGTAAATATCGAGATGTTTGATGATGCAGTATCTATTTTTGTCACAGACACAATTTAATCAGACCCCCCCCCCCCTCCCCATTTGTTTTGCAAGTTGTTGAACACAATTTATACTATTAGAGAGAAGTAATCAATGTAATGACTATAATTTGTTTTCAAGTTTTGATGATAACCATTAAAAGTGTTTGAATCTTTATACAAAATATATCTTGATGAGTTGGGGTCCTGTTTATTTTTAGAATTTACATTTGTCTTTTTTACAAATGATGGACATGTACAATCTCCATAAAACCTTGGCTTGGAAAGGCAAATTGTCTATTCTGAATACTTGTGTAGAACCAAATCCCAATGTATAATAATTGACAACCAAAAAGTATTTATGTATTATCAGAGAATAACATCTCTTTTCAGAAGTTTTTTTTCCTTAAAAAAAATCCGGGCAAGTGACTGCGGAGGATAACTTCAATTCATCAACCTACAAACGTCTGAAATTTGTTTTGGTCAACACTAATTTACACATTACAGATTTGATGAAATTAGCAATAGGCAAAAACTAATCTGACACAAATTAATTATTCTCTAAGTCTTTTTACTAGCTAACAAAATTCATGGTCCATACAATAAATACAAAATGTACATAAAACCATAAAACCAAAAAGTGAAATGAAACTATTATCTACATTGTAATTTAAATCCAATTTTTAATTAAATGTGGGTGATCTGGTTATGCTACAATATCACATTTTGATCAAAGAAATTTGTATTGCGACATAATAGGACAGATGCTTAATTCCTTGTAATATATTGTAGTTTATTTAGTTATGCCAAAACATGTTCAGTAAACTAAACCTTTACATAATTAAAAATTGCACTGATAAAATTGTATTTAAGCATTGATACCGGTATTGATTTTGTTTCATAGAAGACATACCTGGTTATGTATGCATTGTACACTATACTGTTAATTCTATTTTTTCAAAACAAAACCTGTGATGAATTTATCCTGCAATTGTGTGATTTTGAGTACTAATAGAGAGGTCAAATAAACTTCAGTGTTATTTAGTCCTTGTATGTTTTGACAATATATTTTGTAGGCAAATATACAGCATATATCAGCATTTTCATTGGATTTAGTTCAGTAGCCGATCATCATATTAACTGTCTCTGCACTGAGTTAAGTTCATTGTTATGCATTCAATCATCTTGGGGATATATTAAGGGTATGATAAATGGACATCAAGCCATGATCAAGGTAAAATGCTAAGCATGCTATTCATGTACATATTTATCTATTGATGAAACAGATTGATCTACATATCCCATCTTCTTATTATAAAGTAAATAAACAATTTGCTTCAAATATTTGAATATTTTTATGATGTTTGAAAAAATTGAAATTAAGAATATTTACTGATTTATAGCTAAATGGCTCAAAAAGGCTAAATGATGTATTATCATGACAGTGTCTGTCATCTGTTGTCCATATTATATAGGAGATATGCTATGTTACTTGAATAGTTTGTAAAATATCTGATTGCTACAAAACTATATCTAATTTTTTCACATTAGTATGCTTATTTTGGTAGCTTGACAGTCCAAATTTAGTTTTTAATGACATATTGCTAATTTCGCAAGGTTCCGCGAGGTTACCTGGTTTGCTAGGTTGAGCATATTGCATTTTTTTAATATATTTTTTTTCTTTTGCTGTAGAATTGATACATATTTTTCATCTCTAATTGCTGGTGTCTAAAACTATTCATAGTTTATTTTGTTGGTTCAAAAGCCCATGGAGATTGATGTGTACCGCTTTTATGTTATTTTGTTTATATGTTTGCAGAATGGATATAACAATTATCTTGCTACTATTTAATGGGGGAAAAAGTTGGTGTTAAGCTACATGTACCACTGTATTTTATTGCCCTTTCTTCAAGTTTATTTAACCTAGCATACACACATAAAGAAAACAAGATTAAATAGTACATAACATTGAACCAAATATATGTAGATATAGAGATATTAAAAATGTACCAGTATACTCAGTGCCAACTCAACGCATGGGCACGCTGAGCAGTTGCCCGTGGGGTGCACAAGCATATAGGCCCTATGTTAATATTGTGTATGCTGTGTGTAGCATGTTTTTTAATGTTTAAACACTGATTTTTTTAATCGACATTTACATTGTTATTCAAGTGAGTGGTTGTATAGGTAGCCGTCTCAGTGTACCGCTTTGCCCGGGTCCTATAATGCTGCTAAGATGGCCCTGAGTAGACTTTCTCCAGATTCACAAAACATATACAAAACAATGTAACCTCAGATTAATTTTTATTTAATTAAACAGATTCAATAAATTTAAATATTCCATCAGTTTCATCTGGTTCAAGTTGTAGATATGAATATATACTGGAATAAAAAATAGATTTGATGGTTACGAGTGTTATCTCTTTTTTCCACTTCATCTATAGGTCATTATAAAAAAGTAACATTTTATTTTGTAACAAAGAGATGTGAAAGGAACAAAAGAAAAAAATCTATCATTACATCATGCACATTCAGATATTCTCTATGTTTACAAATATATCAATTGTTGCCATTTTTTATCAAAATATAATTGTCAAATTTGAATATCTACTGATATACCCATTGCATGCAAAGACATAATTGTGCTATTTATCTCTGATACATGAATAAGTATTACATGGATAATCAATGTTTTGTATAGGTACATGAATTCCAAGACCAGGACAGGTACAAGATTGTATGATACTGATACTGATAGTGATATCTATAGAAGTTGACATGGATAGTTACACCATTTTACAATTAATTTATAAACAATCACTTCACAAAAATCTTTTTTTATATACATGTATATGGAATAACCAATCGATTAATTATCGAATCGATGACAAATGTAGTTTACTTTAACTAAATAAAGGAAAACATTATATCGTTTTCATATTTGCACCCGATTTAGTTAATAAATATGGTTACCTCCCTTTATCAGTCTGCCAGATCACTTGGGTGTTTTATTGTTTTCGAGATTGATTAAATGATTGAGTACGTACACTTCGACGTGAAAGTTCTAGAATATACGTGTCAATAAATTCACAGTTCAAAACATATTCACAAAGAGCAGATAATAAAGATAAATGATTTTGCTACGAGATCAATGAAAACCTTGACAGAAAACGACGATTTACAATTTTACACCATCGACCAACTGGAATCGTCAATTTTCCGCGTTTTATCTGCCCCTGTTCTCTAAAACAAAAACAAATAATCTCCCAGAAAATATCCAGTTTTTAATTCAACTTTCACTCTAAATTCTAGAACTTTTCGAAATTAGTTAAGGCACTGAACTGATTATAGTAACGTGATCACCATTTTACCAACATAAATCCACGTTGACTCGCACAAAGTTGAAACATTTTCACTTTCGACCATGTATTAATAACTAGTTGCAATATGCATCAACTATTGTTATGTTTACCTCATTAATTTGTATTACATGCATGACCCCCCTTTTTTATTGCGTGCAATCTTAGAAACAGCCTTAATACACCTGCGCGCATAATAATCATAAGTATGGTTATAAAACATATGTAATATACTGGTTTTAAAACCAGGTACTTAACATAACATTTTTTCTTTAGAAATTAAACAATATATATATGTAGTTGAGTGGCACAGGTCATAAGGCTAAGCGATTGGTGTTGCAGTGTATCAATGGTGTGTGTTCAAATCCTTTCGAGATAGAACACAATTTTGTCAGCTCAAAGATCTAATTCTAACACTATTGGGTTACATTTTCAGATATATTGTATATATATATATATATGTTAATTATTACTACTTAGCACACAATTAAGGATAAAATAAAACAAGCATCCATCAGTATGGACATATGTCATCATATTCAAAATATATTGGCCTGAAGAACAGTTATTCAATTAACTTGGCCTGTTCAGTAGGCTTGGACAATTCATAGCCATTTATAAATCAAATGGGAAATATATTCACTTCAACTGAAGATATCATCTTTATCAAATAATTAATTTCTTAACTGTTCTAACCATTAATTATCTGTTGCTCAAAGATACATGATTCGTCCCTAATATTTAATCAAATGTTGTTTTCTTATACTAATTTACATTTTAATATTTCAAAGTTAAATAAATATAATAGTCTAATTCATTTCAATATTGATACCCTCTTTTTTATTGAAATTTTAATTTTCTAAGATAAAACCTTATTTCTTAATTATTTTGTTTTATTGAAATGAATTGTATATACATTGAATACATCTAAAATTAAATAAATAATAAAACAAACTATTTGTTTATTTAAGCGTAGATATAAATAAATAATATAGCCTAATTCATTTCAATATTTTTTTCACAGGTTTTTATTTATTCAAATTTTAATATTCTAAGATAAAACCTTATTTTTTTAATGATTATATTTATTTAAATTAATTTTACATACATTGTACATATTTAATTTTAAGAAAGTTGATATTCAGGTTTATTTTTTTTTTTTAGTTTATAACAATTTTATTTGAACAAATGACAAAAAGGATTGGACACAAGTTGCGCTAACTTATGAAGTCCTCTCCCGTTTACAGTGTAATTATCAATAATAACAACAAGAGCATGCACGATATGTCAGACAAAATAATGACATGTAATTCTTGATAAGAAATCAAACAAAACAAAATAAGAAAATATATATATATAGACTATATATAAAAAAAGAAACAAAAAAAGATGTGAAAGTGGATGGATGCAATGCTTATGAACATTTTAAACAATCAGAAACCGTTTGGACTCTTTAATAAATTTATATACATTTCGAAAGACTCGAATATTTTCATCAAGGGTGAGGTTATCACTTCCTTTCGTGATTAAATTTTAATCAATGTTAAATGGCACCCAGATAAGGCTGTGTAACAAGTCATTTCGTAGTAAAGAATATCTTTTACCGAAGAAAAAGAAGTGTTCAGGTTCAAATGGATGCCAATTCTCAACCACGCATAGCTTTCAGTTGGACACCAGAGGGGAAGAGAAAAAGAGGAAGACCAAAAGAAACATGAAGACGTACCATAGTGAAGGAGAGGAAAGAGTTTGGGTTCGAATCATGGACAGAGGCAGTAAGATCAGCCCAGGACAGAAGCAAATGGAGAGGACTTGTTTCCAGCCCTATTATCCACGAAGACAGAAGGAATTAAGTCAAGAAAGTCATAATAAGGTCAACTAAAATATCACATGCATAAGTATAAATAATATTTAACACAATATATAGTGAAACAAGGGTAATAAGTGGATATGGATGTTGATGTAGACCAGATGACAGACCACTGATTAACATGGTTTTTGCTCGAACTTTATTGAAGATAATATAAGTTTCGTTTATATTAATTTCATCATTTCCAAAGAGTAATGTTTCTATATTTTTGTTAGTTTCTCTGAAGTTTCTTAAAAATCAACAATATCTTGGGTTTTGGCTTAATGCACATTCCATGAGATAATGAATTGAATATAAACCAATGTTACTAAGGTATATCATTTGTATTTAATGTTAAACCTTCTTTTCATATTTTGTGTTTAATGTACACCCATAATCTTGATAATTGATATAATAATATGTATTTACTTTGTACTAATTTGAACTATCTTATTATGTAACCTGAGTAATATTGGTAAAGAGAATAAAGTTAAACATATTTAAATGGATGAACACGATGGTGACTGACACATATTTAATGTGGAAACCAATTTCACTCGCCAATTTATAATGTATATATCTCTATTTCTAATAACCAAATTACATGGTAAAGAAATAAATATCAAAAATACTAACATATTTACTGTTAACAATATTCTAATGCATTTACACAATTTTCTTAATTCAACCACATAATGTTAACACATCAAGGTACACTGATTGAAATACTAGTAATTTAAGAAAGGTATGTAATGTATTTTTACGATAGCATTGTTGGGAGTATTATTGTACAATATAATATGAATATGTCTTATTTAAAATGAAATAGAAAACATAATATCAGAAATATAGATAAACGCCAAGAAGAAATGGCAAAAATATTAATCTTACCTGAAACATATACACGCCTGATTGTGAATTCCTGTCAGGGAAGTTTCTAAACGCCCAATTTTACAAGGTATGGATCGATTGTTAATCTGTGGGCGGGGGTAGTGAAAGGTATTTAAAAAAATAGGCTGAATTAATTACACGAATGCATATTTATTTTATTTATTGAAAACAATATATGTATTTTTGATCACATATTTTGTTGCAATATGTTCGTTTTTTTATGTCCAAGAATAGCTAGAAGTCAATGTTACTTATTAATATTTGCCCTCAAGCATCCGTATTTGCTCCCGAGTTCAACTTCCGGTATCTGCGCAGTGGTCTCAAAGATTATATGTCAAAGTACAAGGACATATGGCGCATAAAGATAGACTTCTGATTACTAGAAAGATACCTTATACAAACAATAATACCTTAAAGGGGCATTATCTGTCAAATCGTATATTTGTGTTACCCATGAAAACAGTAATTTAAAAAGAATGTTACGAAACGGTTAATCAGGCACCTGCTATCAGTTTAAATTTTAAACAAGTGTTCAATGGTAGTAAAAATATTTTAATATGGTTAAATATATAATATAAATTGTGAAATTTGGCGGAGAAATGGAATTATATGTAATTAATAAGATGGAAGATTAAATTGCATGAATTGCCAGTGAAAAGGTAGGCTTCCCCGTCAACATTGTGCTTTTATCTAATACCTTCACAAAAGGATATTTATATCAGCAGATAGAGTATAAAATTGTCTTTAAGAATATTTAAACGGTTATTGACCGGATTCCTTGAAAGTTTTGAAATTTGAGATCAAAGTTGAAAATGTGCTGTTGGCTAACTCTGAGAAGATAGACTTGCGGTCAAGATTGTGCTTTTATCTAATATTTTAACCAAAAAAAATTATGTCGTCTGATAGAGTATACTATTCTCTTTAAGAATATCTAAACGGTTTTTGACCGGGTTCTTTGAATTTTGAGGCATTTGATATCAAATTTTATCCATTGCTCGTTCTCATTTTAGACATTTCCGGTCAACTTTTAAGTACCTAAGTAATACAATATTTTATCTTTTATTACTTGAAAAGATAGATCTTAACAATAGCTTTTAAAACCCGTTGCAATTGTTATCCTAGGTTGAGTACTTTTCAAGATATGACCTTTCAAGTGCCCATTTTAGGCTTCCCGTGTTTTCCCACTTCCGCGTTTTAAACCCTGCCCATAAAAACTATAAGATATGATTGATCCCTTTTTTTTCTTTTTTCTTTTTTTATAATTTCAGATAATTTTATTCAAAACCCTGCTATATAATAACAAAATGAAAATTGCAAACATACATTACTTGTACATTTAATTTAAATATAGATTCTCCTTCAGTTGCACGTGTTTTACGATATTTCTCCACTCAAGAGAGTTACATTAAAATGTTAACCACAAGCCGTTAGGCGAGTGGTTAACATTTTAAATTTAACTCTCGAGAGTAGAGAAATATCGTAACCCACATGAGCAACTGAAGGATAATTTGTTTCTCTCATTATTTAACGCGAGCTTTATTTCAAAATGTGAAATTAATGCGGGGAAAGGCATGAAGCATTTTAATCCTCTAGAGGAATACAGATTGTTCCACCACTGGTTCAGCGGTGTTAAAACGTCCTAATAATGGGAGAACATAATTTGTTTAAATTTTAATATATTTGGCCTTTGAATAAGATGTATATTTATTAGTTGGGTTCTATTTTCAGTAAAAAAAAAAAAAAAAAAAAAAAAACAGTCACAGCAGCATGGGTTTGATATGTTGAATAGGATAATCACAGTGTATTTTAAAAAGATGGATTTAATTCTATATTTATAGATTATTACATGGCATTTTCCATATCGGTCCTGATATCAGCCTGAGACTGTCATGTCGGACCCGAGGGGTTTGGCTCGAGGGCCGATATGAGTAGAGGGCTGATACCAGGGCAGATATGGAAAATGACATGTTATAATCTATTTATCATATATTTTCAACTAAGAAGATTTAGCCTGTAGAAAATACGGAGGTGTGTTAAGGCTGTTTCTAAGATTGCACGCAATAAAAAAGGGGGGTCATGTATGTAATGCAAATTAACGAGTAAAACATAACAATAGATGATACATATTGCAACTAGTTATTAATACATGTTCGAAAGTGAACAGGTTTCAACTTTGTGCGAATCAACGTGGATTGCTGTTGATAAAATTGTGGTCACGTGACTATAATCAGTGTCTTAGCTAATTTCGAAAAGTTCTAGAATTTAGAGTGAAAGTTGAATTAAAAATTTGATATTTTCTGAAAGATTACTTGTTTTTGTTTTAGAAAAGTGCTATGAGAGCTACTATGCAGCCAACAATAGAGAATAAGCCCAGATAAAACGCGGAAAATTTACGATTCCAGTTGGTCGATGATGTAAAATTGTAAATCGTCGTCTTCCGTCAAGTTTTTCATTGATCTCGTAGCAAAATCATATATCTTTATTATCTGCTCTTTGTGAATATATTTTGAACTGTGAATTTATTGACACGTATATTCTTAAACTTTCACGTTGAAGTGTACGTACTCAATCATTTAATCAATCTCGAAAACAATAAAACACCCAAGTGATCCTGCAGACCGATAAAGGGAGATAGCAATATTTAATAACTCTATAGGCGGCAAATATGAAAACAATATAATTGTTTGCTTTATTTAATTAAAGTAAACTACATTTGTCATCGATTCGATAATTAACCGATTGGTTATTTCATATACATGTAAATCAAAAAAAAATTGTGAAGTGATTGCTTATAAATTAAATGTAAAATCCATGTCAACTGTTCTCTATCACTATCAGTATCAGTGTCACACATTCTTGTCCTGGTCTTGGGATTGATGTAATTATACAAAATATTCATTATCCATGTATTACTTATTCATGTATCAGAGATGTATAACACAAGTATGTCTTTGCATGCATTGGGTATATCAGTAGATGTTCATATTTGATTTGAAATACTTTTGATAAAACATGGCAAAATTTGATATATTTGTAAACATAGAGAATATCTGAGTGTGCATGGTATAATGATAGATTTGTTTCTTCTGTTCCTTTCACATCTCTTTGTTACAAAAAAAATGTTACTTTTTTATAGTGACCTATAGATGAAGTGGAAAAAAACAGATCACACTCGTAACCCTCAAATCTATTATTATTCCTCTATATTTTCATATCTAGAACTTGAACCAGATGAAATTGATGGAATATTTAAATTTATTGAATCTGTTTAATTAAATAAAAATTAATCTTGGGTTACATTGTTTTGCATATGTTTTGTGAATCTGGAGAACGACTACTCAGGACCGTCTTAACAGCGTTATAGGACCCAGGGCAAAGCGGTACACTGAGACGGCTACCTATATAACCACTCGCTGGAATAACAATGTAAATGTCGATTAAAAAAATCAGTGTTTAAACATTAAAAAACATGCTGCACACAGCACACACAAGATTAACATAGGGCGTCTATGCTTGTGCGCCCCACGGGCAACTGATCAGCGTGCCCATGCGTTGAGTTGGCACTGAGTCTACTGATACATTTTTAGTATATGTATATCTACATATATTTGGTTCAATGTTATGTACTGCTTAATCTTGTTTTCTTTATGTGTGTATGCTAGGTTAAATAAACTTGAAGAAAGGAGAAATGAAATACAGTGGTACATGTAGCTTTACACCAACTTTCGCCCCATTAAATAGTAGCAAGATAATTGTTATTTCCATTCTGCAAACATATAAACAAAATAACATAAAAGCTGTACGCATCAATCTCCATGGGCTTTTGAACCAACAAAATAAACTATAAATAGTTTAGACACCAGCAATTAGATATGAAAAATATGTATCAATTCTACAGCAAATGAAAACAAATATATTAAAATAAATGCAATATGCTCAACCTAGCAAACCAGGTAACCTCGATAAACCTTGCGAAATTAGCAATATTTCATTAAATACTAAATTTGGACTGTCAAGCTACCAGAAGAAACATAATAATGTGAAAAAAATGAGAAATAAATTTGTAACAATAAGATATTTTACAAACTATCCAAGTAACATAGCATATCTGTAATATAATTGTTCCATTTGATTTGACAACTTCTGAGAAAAAGCATAAACAAATATGGACAACAGATGACAGACACAGTCATGATACCTTTTTGGGCCAGTTCAGCTAAAAATCAGTAAATTTTCTTAATTTCAATTTTTTTAAACATCATAAACATATTCAAATATTTCAAGCACATTTGTTTTTACTCTATCATAAGAGGATGGGCTATGAAGATCAATCTGTTTCCTCAATAGATCAATATGTACATATGTAGCATGCTTAGCATTTTACCTTGATCATGGCTTGATGTCCATTTATCATACACTTAATATATCACCAAGATGATTGAATGCGTAACAGTGAACTTAGCTCAGTGCAGCCACAGTTAATATGATAATCAGCTACTGAACTAAATCCAATGAAAATGCTGATATATGCTTTATATTTGCCTACAATGTGTAAATTAATGTTGACCAAAACAAATTTAAGATCCTTAAATGTTTATGAAATTGAAGTCATCCTTCCCAGTCACTTGACAGGTTTTTCTTAAGAAAAAAAACATGTGAAAAGGGATGTTATTCTCTGATAATACATAAATACTTTTTGGTTGTCAATTATTATACATTGGGATTTGGTCCTACACAAGTATTCAGAATTGACAATTAACCTTTCCAAGCCAAGGTGTTATGCAGATTGTACATGTCCATCACTAGTTAAGAAAACAAATGTAAATTCTAAAAATAAACAGGACCCCAACCCATCAAGATATATTTTGTATACGGATTAAAACACTTTTAATGATTATCATAAAAATTTGAAAGAAAATATTGTCATTACATTGATTATTTCTCTATTGTATAAATTGTGTTCAACATCTTGCAAAACAAAGGTGTGTGGGGGGGG
>MJUT01063866.1:60838-74044 GCA_002080005.1 Gigantidas platifrons
TTCAGAACCTTCCTCAGTCAAAATATTTTTATCTCATGAGAAGGAAAGCAAAAATAGTTTTCCTATTATGTAGAACAGAAATACATTTTTCCATAAAAATAAATTTCTAACCAGTGACAGCATAATTTTTTTTCAGCTACATGTAAAATCTAAAAAAAAAATTCGGTCAGCTAGGGCATTAAAATATTTTTTTCAAAAAAATCCCAGGTCCCCTGAGAGAAAACTGTTGAAATCCAGATAAAAAAAATCCTATTTTTCCGTGGTTAGTTTTGTGGGTATCTAACTTTTGCTTTCTTCGCAAGGATGTTAAATGTGCGAAAAATTAAGTCCCCAAAATATTATTTCACATTCAAATAGTATCACATAAATAGCCATTTCCATTCGTAAAAAACCCAGGGTTATCGTTCTTGCACTACTTCCGTCTAAGATGATTAAGTGTTACCTAGAAACGAAGCTGCTTCGCTATTCTCGGTGAGATTTCTTGGAAAAGATCGACGTACCGACTGAAATTAAGTATCTTAGAAAGAGTTTGATACGACATTGCCATATGTAGACAAGGAATACAGAGTAAAAAACACGGGGGTTTCCCAACCGAGGTGAGCGATATGGCGCAAAATATGAAAATAAGTTGCTTACCTTCTATCTAGTCCTACAATATAAGACTCCGATAGGCGCGATGTTTACTTTACATGTTTTAATTTTATTTTTCCTTTTTATTATTTTTTGTTATTTACTATTTATTGTTTTCTATTTATTTTTTTATTTCTGATGTCCGCGCCTCGGAATCTTATGTAGGAAGCCATATTTCCTTTAGCAAGTTCCCATCAAATTTCGATGGGAACTTTTGGATCATTTTACACTATTGTAATAACATTTCCGTAACTAAAGATCAAGAAGAAGAAATCTAACAAGAATCAGAAAAATTATTAATAGGTATATATATATACACAAAATGTAAAGGTATTTTTAGTATCATTTAATTTCAAATACTCATAAACGTCCTCTCTATAGGCCATGCAGTGTGTCATTGATCTTTTGACCTCAGTAACAGAAGAGCCTATAATTTGCCAGAGTAGGTGGGGTTTTCCAATTTGTGTTTCGTTAAAATTCATAAATTGAAGGGTCGTTCTATTTTCTGACTCATCTCTGAATAATTTTGTCCAATAGTTGTTCACTGCGGTTTTATATTGGTGCTCCCAAGACAGTTTATTTGGTAGATAGTTCATCAGTGATTTGATATTTGGTAGATTGTAATGCTCTAAAGTTTTGGTTACCTCACAATAAAAGCTTGCTGGGTTGTCTATATTGATGATTATTTGTATTTGATTCAGTTGTTGAATTGTATGGTTATCATTACATAACAAACCATGTAGGAAGCTTAATTGCTTTTTATGTATTTCAGCTTGGTAGGGCTCCAATTAGCAGATGAACTGCGCAGAGGGTGATTGAAATCTGCGTAGGCAGTTGTTATGGAACTGTTTTAGCCGGTTGAGATCTATTTGTCTTAGTGGCATTAACTCCAATCCAAATAAAAGCCGAGGAAGGACATAGCTTTGATATATTTTGTATGATACTATTGGGTTTATACCGTTAGATCCATGTACTCCAGTGTTGATGAGTGAGTATAGAGTACGACGAGCAAGGGTCAGTCTGTCCTCAATGTTTATCTCGTTTTCCTTAATTTCAGATCTAATAATTCCAAGGTGTTTAGTTTGGTCCGTTGGCATTATTATGTTATTTTCTAATTTCCATTTTAGATTTTTCTCTTCTGTTTTACCCTTTGAAAGAATGACTGCATTTGTTTTTGTTGGATGTATTGTGACTCTGTCTTGTCTAGAATTTCTCAGAGCTGTATTTAGCATTATTTGCATATCTTCCGAGTTGTCAGCTAACAAAGCTATATCATCTGAACAAGTAGGTGAGACCACATATATATTACCAATCTTCATTCCTATTCTGTTTCTATTAAATTCGTGCAGAACACTGTTAATGTAGAATTTATATAAGTGGGTTGACAGGACTCCACATTGACGTATTCCTTGGTGAATATGGAATTTCTGACTGGTTTCGCCCATCCATTTGATTTTGGAGGACATGCCTGTATATAGATCTTTGACAATGTTCCGGAGTCTAGGATGGATGCCATTTTCGTATAATTTATCAAGTAGAATATAATGAGATACAACATCGAAGGCTGTCTGACTATCAAGTGTTATGAGATAAAGTGGTTTAAAAGTCATGTATTTGTTTCCGCTCTACTCTCCGATATCATAAAGCCTGCGATTAGCATTGCAATTCCTTCAGTAAATCCAAATTGTAGATCAGATTGTTTGAAATAATGGGTCAGTCTGGGCAATAGAGCATATTCAAATAGTTTGGTGAAAATGGGCGTGACAGTTATACCTCTGTAGCTTTCCATTTGAGTTGCATCCTTTGAATTTGTTAGAACTGGACTAGTGATTCCTGATTTGAAGAAAATGGGAATGTTGTTTTCCTCAATGATTTGATTAAATATAGATGCTATGATAGGTGTTTAGATCGCTTTAGCTTTTTGAAGATGTTCCGCAGATATTCCATATTCATCCAATAGCAGTGTGAATTTCTTCAGGCCTAAAAGGTTGGAAGTTGGTTTTTGTGTCGCTACTAATGGATTCGATTGATTCAATTCTAATATTGCTTAATTGTTGATAGTTATTATCATATGCATTATCTTTTGGTATGAAGGAATCTTCCATATATTGAGCAAAACATTTGGCTTGTTCTTTTGGATAAAAAATTGCTTTGCCATTATGTTTGATTAGCGAGGTATTTCTTGATACGCCTTTATTTCTATTTCTGTTGATTAGCTGATAGAATTTTTGCATTGATGGATTATCCATGATTTCTGATTACAGATTTTGTCTGTCATTATATTTGTCTTTTCTCATTACTTTCCGTAGTTTTCTCTGAGCCTGGATTTTGTCATTTCTTAGCTTATCATTTGGTTTTCCATGATCTACCCATATCTTGTGTTTGTATTTTGCGTCTTGTTGCAATATGGATGGACTTCTGGTGATGCTTTCCATTTTGGGCCTTGTAGCTTGATGATTTTATTTGGAACAGCAATTCCGTCGGCCTTCATAAGTTGTTTCATAAGAATATCAAGTTTTGGTTCAGAATATATATTTGGTTTCATTACTGATTTTAATTTCCTTAGTTCGTGTTGATAACAATCAGTGTCGCATTTCGACCACAGCTTTTTGTATGTTTGTCCATTCTTTGTATTACTGTTTGGCTTTCTGCTAATTTTTGTGTTTATTGTAGCACTGACACTAGTATGGCTAGAGGTATTAATATAATTCTTTTCAAGTATTACATAGTTGTCTAAAAGTCTTTGTCAGAGGATAGGATGCAGGGGTGGGTTCAAGGGGGGCGCACCCGGCGCGCGCCCTACATAAAATTGGAAAAAAAATATGTTTTGCGTAAAATCGTGATTTTTCACACGAAATACCCCCAAATTTTTCGCGCCTCCCTCCGCCCGGCGCGATTTTTTTTTATGTGCGCCCCCTAACTTGAAATCCTGGATCCGCCCCTGGGATGTAATCTATCTGCGATTGTGAACCTCCAGCATGATGGAAGAAGGTATATTTATTTGAGTTAAAGACATGTAGGTTCATATCTGATACACAAATCTTAAGAATCTCATCATGTTTGTTGTATTTCCTTGATGTTAGTAAGGTAGCGTTGAGGTCTCCTGTAATTATGATTTTATGAGTATCTGCATAGTTTGAAATTATATTGAATAGTATATCCAGACAGTTGGCATATTCATCTACCGCATTTACAGAGGTATTGTGTGTTGGCATGTATGCAAAGATGATACAGATTTTGGTTTCGGTATTTACCTCAATTGCAACGATACACTCATTTCCTTCATCTAACTTTTTGACTATGTGAGTGATGCCACAAGGCCATGAAATAGAGACACCTCCTTTTCCCCGTGGGAGATTTATTCCAGAAATTTCATCAGTACTATCCACACTACGTATGGTAGAGTCTTTGCTATGGAGAAATTGATCAAGTTCATGTTGTTGAAAGCTATATAGCCAGTGTTCTTGTAGGCAAACTATATCATAGGTTTTACATAGTTGTAACAGATATTGACTGTTAGATTTTACTCCTCAAATGTTACACGTAGCTATTGTGAGAGACGAATGGGGTTTTGTAGTTCCATCAGTTTTTTCTCCGGTGGTTTTGGATTTATTTTGGTAAGGTCTAAAAAAGGAATTTGTTGTTCTTGTTCTTCTTGGATCGTTGAATTAATCCGATCATTCTTCTCTGTTGCATATGAATGCTTTTCTATAGGATTCGTCCCTATAATGACCGTGCTGTCCAAGTATGTTTCAGAGAATTATTTTCTGGTCTGAGTTGATAATTTTTTGGGCAACTCTAGGTTTGTAAATTTTGAATCTATATTGGTGCATTGTGGTACAGACTCTTTTTGGGTGTTATGGTTTAAATGAGGCCTGTTGGATCTTCTATCCATCAGGTTATTCGTTGGTATAGATGTTCCTTGTACTAGAGTAGTATTTTGATTTGCCAATTGAGGATTTTGGTTACCCAGTGGCAACTGTTGTTGATTTTGTTGTGGAACTTGATAGGTAGGTGGCGATATATAATTTCCAGTTTGTGATCCGTGTGGTATTGGCAACTCTTGGTGATTTTGTTGTGGAACTTGATAGGTAGGTGGTGGTATATAATGTCCATTTGGTGATCCATGTGGCATTGGTTGTGGAGGTGGTAGATAATGCCTCAATGGTGGATCACGTGATTGTGGTGTTACATGTGGCCTTGGTTGTGGTGGTGGCATGTACTGTCCATATGTTGGTAGCTGTTGTCTATTGATGTAATTTGGCCCATACATATAATGGCTTGACGGTACATATTGTTGTTGAGTATATGGTGGTATGACATATTGGTTATAACGCTAAATATGGAGAGTTATGAGGTGATGCGTACTGTCTTTCCTGGGATTGTTGGCTGTGCATCATCATCTGCATTTGTTGTGGCTGCATTATTTGCATGTTTTGCATCATTTGCATTTCTAGAGACCTGAAGCGATGTTCATTCAGTCTTTGGTCAATTAGTTGGCTACATAAGGAGTGAATGGAGTCAGTTGTTTGACAATTGTGAGTTCCAGATATGCATCTTGTTGTTTCGGTAGTTTGTGACACATTATTGTTTTCCCTTTGCTTCATATTCTGGGATTGACGGAGAAGTTCTACCGTTGTAGTAAGACGTTCAACTTGTAATTCTAGTTTTGTAATATATGCCTTGTCAATATTTGTTTCATCTTTCGGTTTTGATTTTATTGTTCTTTTAACTTTTAATTTGTTTATATTGCCATTCATCTTATCTGTACTTGCCATGTTTTCTTGATTATTTATATTTGGCGTTTCAGTAATTGATTTGGGCGTTTCTTGAGGTGAACTATGTAGAATGATGGTATTAGCTAATGGTATGGTTTTTTTACCAATCAGATTTTGATAAATTGGCTTCTTATTAGTTTTGCCCATTATATCTGGTGTTGATGTATGAATACTGGTGGTAGCGACTTGTAGTCTGGTTTTTACATAGGTAAGGCTTTCATCTAGTGACTTTTCCTCGTTTTGTGTTTTTGCTGGCGCAAGTTCATGGTAATCCTATTGCGATTGTCCATCTTCTTTATTATATATTATGTTGTCTCTACAAATAATACATATGCAGTCCTTTTTTCGTAGGATGGCAGGTTTTTGGTTGGAATATTTGCACATTCAAAGTGTATCCATAGACAACATTCAGTGCACTCTATTGTGTCATCTCCCGCAGACAGATTACAGATGGGACATACAAATTGTATATTGTTGTTACTAGTACAGGGATTGAGTTGTTCTTTTTGTTCTTTTATCAGTAAGGCGTCCCCACTAATGTTAGCTCGGTTAGGTTTTTGCATTTGAAATTGCACCAGCGAGGCGTCCCCACTAGTGGCATTTCCCTCTATTTGGTGTAGATGGTACCAGCAAGGCGTCCCAACTAGCATTATGATGTTAATATTCATTTTGTGTTTGTATTACTGATATAGTTTCTTCGCTATGTGGCTGGGTAAGATCAGATACCATACCTACATACTTTTTACTCCTTCTATTTTCATTTTCAGTTGGATATTTACTCGTGCATTCTCTTATTTTGTGTTCAAGTAGTTTGCTTAGTTGGGAGCAGTTTCCTTTGTTTTCCATAATTTTGATAATTTCTCTTAGATGATCCAGAAATAAACCCTTATTATGCCCATTAACCCCAATGCGACCTGTTGTATGAAACAGATTTGCTCTATATTGTTGTTTATTGTTGTTTCTATTTCTAATAGATTATGATACACTTATGCACAGTCCTTCTTCATCCAACTTAAGTTTTGGGTCTAATTTATATAGTTTATGTTCATGAAAATATTCCTCAATCGCTGTTTTTAAAAGCTCGTAAGCTCCTCCTGAGAGTTCAAGGATAACATTTCCATGTTTGTAAATAAGGACAACTTCAATGTCCCTCTGACATTGGTCTATCTTTTTGTTTAGTGCCTTTTTCTTATTTAATCTGAAGTTTTCATATTTTGCTGGTGTATATGGAGTTGGTTTTATTTTCTGTCTTGTCGATGTTTTCAATGATAGCTCCATATTGTTTATAGTGAACTTCTATATTCTAAACAATGTTTCAACTGTATCGGCGGGGCGTCCCCACAAATATTTATCAAGAGAAGTCTGTATATAAATGAGGGTTTTACTTTATCATAGATTTAGCTTTTGTTAATAGTAGACAGGTTTAGATGTTATTAGCGAGACGTCCCCACTGATATTTACCAAATAAAGGGCTTTATTTTACCATAGATTTGAATATCCTCAAATGAAACGCTCTGAAATTTACCCGACTGGGCTTTAATTAGATATGCATTTTCATTTGTATTGCCATTGGAAGTTGGAACATTTGTTTGGACATCTAGAATATTAAATTCTGACATTTCCACATTTTCCAAGTCAAAATCATTTTCTTCTAAAAATTGGGAGACTACAGCTGCCGTATATGCGTCAAAATAATCAGACATTTTTTATTTTTTTATTTTAAGATTGTTCAAAGCAGACGATTTTTCATTGAAAAGGGGCGATGAAAGGAAACTGACAAGCTACAATGCACATTTAACATTGCCGTTGTTTGTTTATATTTAAATCTGTTGTGTTATGTTAGTGAAATGATTCGATTTAGAATAAGCAAGTGTTTGATTTTAATGTATAAATAAAATGATCCAATTAAAATAATTTATAAAGTACTAAAACTTTATTTTCATTTAATTGTTTCAGTTTACAATCATGTGTGTAGTCACCGTAACACAACAAGGGACGTAACCACTACACTTATATTTGTCTAAAAGTAGTTCTGGCGGGAAAAAACTGATATTTCACATGTGAAATATCGGAATTTATTACATACTTAGTTAAAATAAGGGCATTTTTGTATGACCAATATGACCGGAAGTAAACTGTCCATATTTTCACACCTCGGGAAAATAACCGGTTATTGGATTACTACAATATCATTTCCATATCGAGGCCCATATTGGCCCGGGTCAATATGGGACTCGACTTCGTCTCAGGCAAATATGGGTGTCTCTTTTCTAGATGTCGGAAGTATGTAATAAATAGTTTAATACATAGGCATTTCCATATTGGCCTGGTTATCATCCCTCGACCAATATTGGCCCTAGACGCAGTCGAGGGACAATATGGGGGTCTCGGGATGATAACCAGGCCAATATGGAAATGCAGCGGCGCTTTTTGAACCCCACATTTGCATAACATTTATGAATAAATTCAATAATAGTAGTTGTAAAATAAAACTAGGACTCTCTATCTCTCTCTCTGTATGATAGAGTCTGGACCATATATACAGATCAATAGCGTATTCTTATTCTATCAAAACGTGCGTATCAATTATTTGTGAACTATTTTTAATATAAATGGAAAGTATAAAGGTTTCTTTCTAATATAATCAAAGTTAAATTGTCATCTACACTAGTGTTTGTCAGAAAGATCACTAAAAGTTCGTTACTTTTACATTGTCAGTTTGATTGCTTGAAATGTCTATGGGGACACGATATCATATGTAAACATTGTTATGTTGACACTTAGACTGGATGTTTGCTGTGTGTATTATTTATATAGGGAATTTCACTATATTTATGGTAATCAGTTTATAGTATTACTAGATAAGAACACGAAATTTAAACAAATGTATTAATTAAAGCAACGTTAAAAAAAATACAAGAGTAACCAGGAACAACAGCAAGATATATAATAGTGGATACATTTATACGTTTACTTTAAATATGACTCAAAATAAAACTAACCAGAACAAAAAAGATATTAGTGTTCAAAAATAGTTAAAAACTAGACAAATTCAACCTATTGAAGAAATAGTGGATATTTCTATTAATATCTCTGATAACCACTTAAACTATAGACAGGAAACTCTTTCATATGTATATATATTTAGTTGTGATGTTACTTATCGTGACCTGGCTTACTTACGTGACTAATGTTGATAAATAGAATGTACAATGATTTAGTATTTTGTATCTACTTGTATGTTGTATAAGTATTGCGGGATTAACCTTAAAATACACGGATGTCTACAACAAGTACCGTACGATATGGAGGTTCAACTGGAGGTCAAACACATTAAGAAAATACCCACTTCCATTTCGTACCCATGCTTTATCTTTTAATTCTACCATTTCTCAAACATATTTATCAAGCATTTATACGTACTTATAACAAGATATTTCACTATTGTGAAAGGAAATGGGGGTATCGAGAATGTTATTTGCACTTAGGATAGGAAACAGAATCTATTAGAGGGGACGTCGTGTCCGTGATGGCATGGTATTTGGATTTACACCTACCTATGCAATCGGTACAAATCGCCACTAACGACGTGAGTTCGAATCCCGCTTATGGCGAGGTGTACAACATTATGCGATAAAATTTGTCAGTAACTTGGGGCAGGTCGGTGGTTCCTCCAATAAAACAGACCGCCATGATATAACTGAAATATTGGTGAAAGTGGCATAAATCACGATAAAACCAAATCAG
Source organism: Gigantidas platifrons (assembly GCA_002080005.1). Lineage (NCBI taxonomy): Eukaryota > Metazoa > Mollusca > Bivalvia > Mytilida > Modiolidae > Gigantidas > Gigantidas platifrons. The sequence continues at coordinate 69,994 of MJUT01063866.1, forward strand.
ACAATTCCGTACCCATGCTTTATCTTTTAATTCTACCGTTTCTGAAACATAATCCAGTAATTATACGTACTTAAAACAGAGATATTTTACAAATTTAGTGAAAGGAAATGGGAGTATCAAGAACGTTATTTGCATTTAGGACAGGTAGCAGAATCTATTCGACTGATTAACAGCATAAATATCAGAGACGAATCCATATTTGCAGAAAAAAGGGGTATGTTCTATGACCTTTTATATGTTTATTTGTTTGTTTGATTATGCTTAACGCCACTTTCAATATCATTTCAGTTATATCCTTGCAGCCGTTTTATTGGCGAAGGAAACCACTGACCTGTTGCAAGTCACTGACAAACGTGATCACATAATGATGTATACACCACACCCCGCCCTGATCGAGATTCGAACTCACAACATTATAATAAAACGCATTAATGAAATAATATTACATTAAGGTTACATACAAGTACCTTAATGGGTTAGTGTTATGGTGTTTAATGCCACTTTCAACAATAGTTCAGCAATATCGTCACGTGCCTTAATGTTAACGCAATATAATATCGTAGTGCATGCATGGGATGTTCTGTCATGGTAAGATATAGATAATACAACCTAAACATGAGGAAACATTGCATGCAGTTTACACTGCAGTAGTATATGCATGGGATGCTGAATGCACGACGAACACTCTGCAGACGGCCTTTACCTTTGTCATTGATAGGGGTCAAACTGTCAGGGTCATGGTGGCTGTTACAATTCAGAACTCCTCTGAAAGCATTCTGTTTTGTTGTCTGTGGGGTAATTGGTTTTTGGTCTCAAAAAGCGTTCTTGTTTTTTTTACCTGCTTGTAAACGATGATGAAGCAACTTACGCATAATGTAATTTACTCCCCAAAGCTGTAAATAAATTGCCAGAGGTCGATCAAAAAAGAAATTAAAAAAAAACAAAAAAAAAGCAAAAAAAACAAAAAAACTATATAGCCTTTTCTGTAATTTGTTTTTCGATTTCTAATGGCAAAGTGCAATTGTATTTCACATTTCACTCTATATTTGTGAAGTAGCTGGTTTTGTATTTGAATAACGTTCGAATACATTCTTAAGAATCTTTAATATGTCGAATCAAAGGATATAAATTCAGACCCAGATAGATAAAATGTACCACATTAAATTAAATTAATTTATTGCACAATATAAAATAGATTAATTTATTGCACAATATAAAACTGGCAGTATGTGTTATGCGGGGTTTATCTGAAACCTATTGTTGTTGTGTTTACGTGTATTTCACGATACATTAAATATTCAAGATAAAACCACGGATCGCCTGCTATCACTTTTTGTGTACCAGGAACGTATAACTGAACTTCAACGGTTATTGGCCTTTTATTGCGTTCTTTTTTAGTATACAGAGAATAAAGTATATGCTGCTCCACATTCATCAAACCTTGTGATAGATAATACAATACTCTATTTTTGTATTGTAATTCGAACTTTGTCAAAACTTCTGGTTTTCCTAAAAATAAACCACCACCTATCCAATTTTGATTTCCTAAAATTATTGATTTTGCTGTCTTGTTTTCGAGATCCGAATTATACACACGCGTTACTCCAACTTTAGAATTATCGAAATTTTCAGGAATTTCTAAATAAAATTGCTTTTTACGACCAGCAAGTTCTCTGAAATATCCTAAATCTATCCAACAGTAGAAGTCGGAAGGAAAATATTTGGCTTTTATAGCTTTTACAACTAAGGGTAGTTTAGCGTGTGTCACACCAGTATATTCCGGTATATATGTATTAGGGTAGTGTTTCGGATATCCAGGTTTCGAATATATTTTCGAAATTTTCGGTAATATTTGAAAAGGCCACAATTGTCCTCTTGAAAAAGTAATAACCTTTGTGATATAAGTAGACTTCTGTCTCAAATTTTCAAAATATTTAGCAAACTCTTTGGAATCCGTATAAATTATTAATGGATTCTGAAGATATTTGTACACTTCCATCCAATTTTTGTACGAATCTGGAGTCCTCATGTTTGAAAACGAACCCTTTGGAAACTTTCCTAAATCGAAAAATGCTGTTACAACAGTCAAACAACTATTGGTGTTTTTCCATGGATCGTGGAAAGTATAACTACTAGTTTTTTATTTATTATCTGGTTTTTCAAACGTCAAATCTCTTACAACTCTTTGTATACCTGTTATATTTATCGCCATTATCAGAATGCAAATAACGGAAACAACAGCCACGACTAGAAAAATATTCTTCATCCTTAGTTGTGGAATGTCATTTTTCCTGAAAAGCAAATAAAAAAAAAAATGAAATTATACGACTGCTATCACATGAGTTAAATAATCAACACCAAAATGATTGTTTTAGATGCCACTGAATACTCACTGACATTACAAGCTACAGATAAATCTAACCATCTCCATTGCACACATTTTCTGAAATGGTCCTTAAAAAATGACAATTTAATTAAAATTAGATTCTTTTTTGCATTTTTTTTTCTTTGGTGATAGACCAACATCCAACAACATCTCGTTTGAAGTAATATCATGTGACCTTTCATTCACCTTTGACCGTCCAATCATATCTTATATAGGACGACTCTTGAAATGTTCTCGGTATCAAAATACCTAAAGATTTAGTAGACCCATCACTGATTGGTCGATTGACATATAAACGCGGGTGTGGTCCCATACGGAACGTCATTAGACGTCAGTTATCATCAAAAAAATAAACATCTAATTATAATTTGATTGATAAAATAAATGTGTATTGCCTTCAGCAAAACACCCTAATTTGTTAATAAATATGTACACGAACTGGGGTATTTAAACTCTATTAAAATGTTATTTAAACAGATTCAGCTCAAAGTTTAATGGTAAACGAAGGTATTTACCATGATTTCCATCTTAACAGACATGCAGGCACAACACATATCCTGATGTCAAAAGTCATCACACGTATAGCAACAACAAACAAACAAACAAAAAATACCCCTCTGTAACTTTAGTAGTTATAAATTATCGGTTGTTTATTTGTATTTGCCCATCAGAAATGGAAATGTAGATATATTTTACTTCAAACTTATACATCTATAATATACAATGGTAGGACAGAATACACAAGTCCGAAGACGATGCAGATTAAAAAAAAAAACACACACACACACACACAAACAAACAATCGAAAATACATGCAAACAATTCAAAGCAAAGGGAAGGAACAAAAGATAGGCCAACTCAAATTTCCACAAAAACTGGGAATAAGGCTAGGTGTTCCATCCTCAACAATGTATACAACTGTTTTGCATATACGTATTTAGCATGCTATGCAGTAGCTGCGGAACCGCATTCCTAATGGTCCTAGGGCAGTTTTTCTGATATTTGCGGACCATAGGGCCTATTGTCCGCAAATATCAGAAAAACTGCCCAAGGACCATAATGGCTACGGTTCTGCAGCAAGCTATGCAGTAGTTTTATCCAAATTTATCATAGTTTTATCCAAATTTATCATTCAATTGAGCCTCGTTCAACACGCCTCAAATTCTGACAATTATTTTAATAATCACTGTTTTTGGAGGGGATGTGGAAACTATTGACACAGTTCTCAAAAGCAAATTGGCATTTTAAGGACTCAATATTCTTGAATATTCTAAATCACAATTCGAACTGCTCCTTCAGGGAAGAATATGAATGCATGGTGTGCCACGGATCCAAGCTTTCAGGCGAGTGATAATCTACTTAAAGAAATGTTACAATGGGTATTTAAAAGAAAATGTGCTCCGTTGGTAAAACGTATATAAGCAATCATTAGTAAAGATGTAAATTTGAAGACGGTTGCGTTACACACTGATCACAGTTGCGTCTCGTTTCATTTCTGTTTCGTTTCTTGCTTTTCAATCACTCATGATCACATGTATTGTTTCTGTAGTCAAAATGTTTTATTGTTGCAGGAGATACTTTTTTCGGAACACATGGACTTCTTATTGTATACATTTTATTATAAATCTTATAGTTTGGGGTTTTTTTTTAAGTATAGAACAATTA
>MJUT01063874.1:2311-18188 GCA_002080005.1 Gigantidas platifrons
AAATAGCCGTTAAAATGGTATAGCGTAAGACGAATACAGACTACTTAAGTCAGAAAGTTAGAAAAAATAGCCGTAAAAATGGTATAACGTAAGACGAATACAGACTACCTAAGTCAGAAAGTTAGAAGAAATTGTCGTTGGAAAAATGCGAACCTTTTTGAAGGTGAGCTAGTATTGTCGGAGCAATTGTGCATAAACATGTCATACTGATATTGATATTAATTTCAAAGCACGAGTCTCCTTTTCGGCACATTGTTGAATTCCATTATTAAAAAATTCACATAATCGCACACTTTATCGGACTTTTTAGTGTGTGTAGTGCTGCATGATTAGGAATATATCCCGATGTTTGTCGAGGGTCCATATATTTCTACCGGCGTTCACAGTGTCCACTATGAATTTATCATCTACTGATGTATCTACTGATCTACGTTAACATACTCTGCTGTCTTTTTGTTTTGTAGGGAGTAACCATTTTCTTCGCTCTTCTTTACCGGACAATACAGATTAGAAGAGTCTTCCCTCTCTTTAGACTTGCCATCTTTTTCAGATAGTGATATTTCACTGTCAAGCGAATTAGAAGATTCGAAAATTTTAGGTATTAAATTTGATTCGATTTGTTTAACAATTATTTCTCCTAAGAAATCTTTATCACATTCCACCTTAGCTTCCGATTGCGTTGCTGCGTCATATTCTGGCGACGATACCATATTTGTAGTGCAATATTCATGTAAGATATCAGGCTGATTGTTCGTTTCCATGGGCTGATATGGATTAAGATAATCATCATCGATGTCAATAACTTCTAAATACGATCTATCTGCCGGCGATTTACTGTTAACTGAAGATGTTCGGGGATTAACTGTAGCTTCAACTTTCTCGACCACTTGCATCGGTTCCATATTGTTTTCATCAATTGTTTCATATTGTGAAAAGACATCTTCAATTCCGTGAGGTGGTCCAGTAGGTACAACGCTTTCATCATTTTGTGATATTTTAAGACCTGCTTTCTTACACTTATGATTGATACAGACATTACAAAGAATCGACGAAATCAAACCCAAAACAAATCCTACTGCCAAATTACCGTAATACAAAAACTTTTCTCCCAACTCATTCAAAGAAAAATCTGAAATCAAATAAAATCTGTTTTTTATTTTTCCTTTTTGACAATTCATCTCTCTTTATATCAGTATTGTTCGTTGTTATAGTATAACTACTTTTTCATTCCGAATATCTAAAAATAACAATTACGGATAACCGCACAATACAGTAATTAACGAATGCGAAATTGTGACGTCATAGTGAAATAAACGTTATATTTCACTCCGTGAAATACCGGTTGTTATCCTGCACTGGATCTATTTAAGCAGTCATATTGCACTGACTGGGTCATTTTTGTTGTATACGATCACTCACCAAAATTTATCCTGCAATGTGCGTTTTTACTATACGAATAAAGGTGACAAATAATTTGTTATGTTATTTGTATAATAGACAAATAACATCTTCTGGTACCCTGTAGCTATGTAGAGCGGAGGGCGCAGACAAGTAAGAAACTGGTACAAATGTAACGCGGACTGCGAAGAAGACACCCTTGACAACATTTATGAAAGGCGAGGAATGAGGTTTGTTTCTGTCGTTTTTGTTTAAATCTGACAAGTTTTCCGACTTTTTTTTACATTGCAGGATAAACACAAAATGCGTGCATTGTCGTTAAATATAAAATTCATTTGTACTCGCTGTGAAACAGGCATGAAAAGCTCGCCGATGGCTCGCTATTCTGCCTGTTTCTAAAGCTCGTACAAATAAATTTTATATTTACCGACAATGTACATATATTATATATATAGTTTTTCTGGTACCTGATTCATGTAGAGCAACGAAAGGAAACTGTACCAGTATAAGCGGGATCGTGATAGATGACACCATGGTAACCTATTAGAATGACACTTGTTTCTGATATTTTCAGGTAGGTTAGCAGTTGTTTTTGGACTTTTTAACATTGCACGCAAGATAAGCACAATATATGTACATTGTCAGTAAATATAACATTTAATTGAAATCGTTGTGAAACAGGTAAGAAAGCTCGCCAGAGCCTCGCCTTTTTCCTGTTTCTAATGCTCGTAGAAATAAATTTTATATTTGTCGACAATGTATGTATATTGCCTATATATTTCATTAGGAAATTTCAGTATCTCACAGGCAGCAATGCAGTAGGAACTGCTTACTTTTCTGGAACATCTTAGTCATATGGTTTTTAAGGATTGTTCAATCTTTAGTTGTCTGTGTAGTGTTTTGTAGATCATTGTTTGTTCTTTGACCATTGTATTGTCTATCCTTCTTCTATTTACAGATTCTTCAAACTTTTCTAAACTGATGATGTAGAAATTTGTGTCCAAACTGACGGAAGGCATATTTCAAGTAAAGATTTGTAAATATTTAATTAATTGAGGAGATTATCTTCACAATAAATATCAGATATTAAAAATGTTGACTGATCAATACAGCAGTTATAAATATTGTGTGATATATCCTTGAACAGATTTTTAACCTTATAATTCGGTATAGAAAATTAAATTAGAAACATTTTGAATTGTGAATAACAAGTTTTTTATTTATAGGCCGCCAACGCTCGAAAGCCAAAATATAAAACGGAGCATCCTGAACTAACAGGCATTGAATAACATAAAGGTATTCTGTAATTATTTCTATTTTGTTTATATTTATTCATACAGAATGTACATACCTGTTTGTATGATGTTCCTTTCTTTGTTATTAACATCCATACTTTGTGTACTTTTGAATAAATGTGCAGTTAAATAAGAAAAGTTTGAAGATACCAAAAGAGTAATCAGAAGCCATAAGTCGAAGATGAACAGACAACATAAAGAAAATTGTCAAATCGACAACCAACGATCCACAAAACACAACACAGAAAACTAAAGATTGATCAACGGCAACCCCTAAACACAGGGGTGAATTAATGTGCTCCGGAAGGGTAAACAGTTCCTGCTTCAATAGTGGCATCCGTCGTGTTACTGATTGTTATAAACAATAATAAGTCATGAATAAGGAAAGTGTGTGATTGTGATTACGACAAACAGAACATATCCGAGGTCATTTGTGACACAGATATTACGTCACGGTTTACGACAATAAAACTAATGACTTTAACTGAACCACTATGAACTCTTGGTTCAATAGCTTTACTGTTAGCAGCAATCCGCTATGGTATATTTAATAAGCTACCTGATCATATCGAGTAAACCTTACCATGTGCTACGAGATAAATATTGCTTTACATGAACATTTTATCTAAATGCAAATACTAAAGTTGTGCGTTCGAGAACCCCGTGCATGGCGAGGTGTACTCGATACAACATTATGTGATAAAGTTTGTCAGTGACTGGAATATTATTGAAAGTGGCTTTGGGAACCATAAACCATAAATCTAACTACAAATGAAGATATTTTTTCTAATAAAAACAAACCTGTAGGCATGCCTTCTTTTTCAGATATACTTATTGTTGATCCCTCCTCTGTATTTGCATCGTTAATCAGATCTTCAAGTAAATATATATACAACATTTTAGCTTTTGGTCTACATTGAATAGAACCATCATCTAAAATGTGAATTCTTATTACTGGAATTGTCACATGCATGAGTCTTTCACGGAGTAAAATCTAATCTCCAATCCTGCGTATATCTTTGACACTCTTGTTAACGTTAGTGTATATTACTTTTAAGAAGAGTTTGCCGATACCAAAGGGGTAATAAGAATCCGTAAATCGATGAAGGACAGACAATACCATGTTTTTCGCAGTACTTTATTTCTTAAGTTGTTGTCCCGCATCTCATTGGTGTATTTTTTGGTTGTCATTTTATCACACAATCTTGTAAAATATAATATATTCATTTAGTGTGCGTGATAACATGATATGTATTAATATATTATTATTATTATTATTATATATACGAACTATTTATTGCTTTTATCGCCTGATATGCATTAATTTTAATGTATGGATATTGCTGTATATATTATTGTTCTCTGTGTAATATTGCCCATATCGTCATAGTTAGAATTCAGTTATAGTTTCGTACAAAAATTTTTTTTAAGAAGTCTTACGAATATGTTAATATACATTAAAACCACATGTTGTGTGCGATCTTCAGTAGAAAAGGTAGTCTTATTTAGAACATATATAGTAATCCTACCTGCAAATTCAGTTGCTGAATTGATGGTATGCATGATCCTAGACTGGTATGTCGTTATCTTTTTGTCAACTTTAATGAAATAAAAGATATAATTTCTCATAATCTATATATAGATTTAATAAATGTCGGATTTTTGTATGTTATATATGATTAATTTGTTTGCTGTGTTGTTTTTCTGGGTTGTAATTGTTGCGCTGTTTGCCCTAATTGATATTTTTCTTTTATCTTATAACGTCATCAAGATAAATCAAGATAAAACAAGCACAATGCGATGCAAATGAACAGCAGACTTACAAATAAAAGGATAAGGTGGGGAAGACCAAAATGTGAAAATATGTGCTGCTGCTAAATGCAAATCTATAAGTGAAAAAACAACAATAAAATGATATCCACTACCAACGAGGAAACTCAGTTTTTATTTCGCAACGTCTTCCTTTAAAGATGAGAATCAAATTACCCCCCCTTTTTTCCCTAAATGAGACAAAACTCTACCTTCCATTAGATATAATTAATTGAAGAAGAGTTTGAAGATACCATAGGGGCAATCAGAATCCGTATATCGAAGAAGAACAGACAACACAATGGCCAAAAGAAAAAGTACAAAAGGACAAACAGCAATCTACAAAACATACACATAAAGCTAAAAATCGAGTAACACGAACCCCACTAAAAACCAGGGGTGAACTTAGGTGCTCCGGAAGGGTAAACAGTTCCTGCTCCATTAGTGGCACACGTCGTGTTAATCTAGTTACAAAGCCGGTAATAAGTCATGAATGGACCGGGAAGTGGTTACGACAAGTGGAATTGACATGCAAGAAGCGATATCCGTGTGTCACTTTTCATCTTTATTTCTTTTTATTCACTATACTCGCGAAAATACGTGAGGTCGTTGTTGACCAATCTGTCTTTCTTTTCTTTTGTCCTAGCTTTCTGTTGGTATGGTGATTATTTTCGTATCAACAATATCACTTTACTTGAAAAACTCGTCCAACCTCTGTACATGGTTTCCACCACCATACTAGTTTGTCAGTTTTATGGCATTCTATATATATATACCCCGCCCAGCCTCCATACAACAACGACATCAGTTGTCCTCGTTCCATCAAGTATCCTCACACAGAGCAGACTAGTTGAGAAATAATTGTATGATAAACATGTCCTTGTAACAAAACCGTGATAAGCAGCCATATTTTTTGTGTGTTTTATTACAGATTTTTCAATCTTGCCTCTTTCTTCGATTTTGATATTTGATTTTGAAATTGTTCCGAAGGTGTGGTATTCTTTGTTTGTTTATTTTATTTTATTACAGATTTGATACTAAATAGAAGACCATCTATAATAGACGTTAGAGGAAACCGAAGAGACAATCAAGAAGAGATTAAAGATACAAAGGAGTAATCGGAATCCGTAATATACAATACAGAGACACTGGTTACATTAAGTATAAGACACAGAACGACGACAAACAACACAAAAACAAAAAACATATAATACCTACAAGATTAACAACACGGACCCCACTAAACAACCGGGGTGAATTGTGATACTAAGTATTTCCATTAATTAGTCAATTAAGATTTTACCTGTTTTTGTGATGACGTCAGTAGAAATGTCGACTTTACTGTTGGTAATCTGGTGTTCTGTTAGAAAAACAAATGTATTGTTCTTATTCAACACTATAAACAACCATTATCATTGCTGTGCTCACGGAATTTTGTAGTTTACATACTAAAGTCATACAACATGTATATCATGTATTATTGAATATGCTTGTTGTTGCGAAAATATGCATTGATAAGAAAGAAGGTGGACGTAAATGAACATGAGAAACTCTCCAAATTTACAAAGATACTTATCAAAGTAAAGGAAATGCCCTTTCATTGCTGTTCTACATTTCACAGTCACAATAAGATCTTCAGTAATAAGATAGATAAATATAACTGAGGGTTGTTAATCAGTGACATCAGTATTTCATAATTATACAAAAAATGTATGAGAACTTGGCTTACAGACTATACTGTGACAAGTAAAACGCAGTTCAACTTCAGGTCTAAACATTTCCCGGATGTGAACACTCATGAGAATTATATTATCCCGGATGTGAGCACACATGAGTATCATATTATCCCGGATGTGAACACACATGAGTAATATATTATCCCGGATGTGAACACACATGAGTATTATATTATCCCGGATGTGAACACACATGAGTATTATATTATCCATGATGTGAACACACCGTGGCATGAATATTATATTATCCCGGATGTGAACACACATGAATATTACATTATCATCCAATAGAAATTAATTGTAAATATATATCACGTTGCTTCACTAATAGCTAGTTTTGTTTTCAATAAAACCGAAGGGGCAATCAAGAATGAGCAATCCGTAGATACAGGCAACACTGGGCAAACAAGACACAAGACGAAGACAAACAAAAACATAACACAGAAACTAAAAGCAATGCATATACTCTTTGCAAAATATGATGATCTATTTATTTACATCGAAATGAACCTGGATACTGCTGTAAGTCACAAGTTACTGACCTGACATAGTGAGTTTAGGGAGAAAATGTCACCAGACTATGTCCCTTTGATTTTGTGGTTTTTAGATAGATCAAGCAATTATGAAACTAAAACACTAAACGTTTTGAAAATTGGACCAGGTTTGATGAAGTTTATGGGATTTTAAATACGACAAGGTTTCGTAAATTTTGTACCACTTTGCAATATAAGCATATAGTACTTATATGGCCCCAATTAGACACTTTTCTAGCATGTTTTAAGCCTATCTTTTGAGACAAGCCATGTTTTTGTGTGTCATTGTGAGGTTTATGATATATATATATAGGTTTTGTGATATTAAAATAGTACATGTGTATTGGCTGAAAAGAATCCAAGATGGCCGCCTTTCAAAATAGTTGTCGTCCTACAAATTAATGAATACTGTAAAGTCAAATTTTGTCACAAGTGGCTACATTTACACACTTCTGTCACCATATTAAAAAAGTACACTAAACTTGCTAAAACATCCAGCAACTTTGGATGGCAGCCATCTTGAATGGCTGGCATTTTGATTTTTGAACATCAGTTTTTAGGTACCTGCATACATCTACATGAACATGGCATGTTATATATCAAATTGAAGATAATTTAAAGGAGATTTTAGTTACTTTAATTTAGAAATAATAATAAAAAAAAATAGTGTTTTAACTCGCCACAACAAATTTGGGCAGGAGTTCCCCTAGACAAATAGGTTTTCCCCCCTTCCCTTGTCCAGGGCCTTGAAAGCTGATATGATGAAGATAAAAGTTGCAGAAAAGGTGGGGCAGGTTCTCCTTATCCTAAAAGAACCTTCCTCCTCTGCATAGCCAAACCTGGTCAGAAATAGTTAATTTATTATCCTTTCAGTCTTACTCTTACCCTTAGCCCTGACACTGGACTTGAGCCTTGGGCTTGGCTTTGTTCTGCACTTCATCATCTGCCCTGCCCCTGGCTCTGTCCCTGACACTGCCTTTTGCTAAGGCCTTACTTTACTAGTTTATTATGACAATTATGTCTGATTTGTCCTTTGAACCTGACATCCAGGTATCTGTCTGGAACTTTTCCTGCAACTGCAAGCTATCAGCTGAATTTTAACGGGCCGGGGACAGGGCCAGAGGAAAAAGGGGAAGGGGGTACTGACATTATTGTAGGCTCGACCGGGGGGATGTGAAACAGGTCATAAGACCAGGGATTTGCAAGTTACATTCACTTCACTAGTAACTAGCAACAATCGGTCATAATTTCAAGGGGCATGTAACTCGTGACACCCGACGACATTAAATAATTCGCCCGGAGATCGTCTGACAAATTGTCGATTTCGCACCCTTTCCAAATTAAGAATCAAAATGACACTTCGTGGTTGTTGATTTAAGACATTTTTCTGAATAAATACAGGTATTTTTTGTTTATAATCACTTTATAACTACTTTAATATTTCATCTGAAACCTTCGCTTTAATGTCACATTTATAATTTATCATTTTTCGTTAATAAAACATATACCAAAATGATCGTCTGTCCACCGACAACACGCTGTTGCCATTTTTAATTACCCATAAAGCTTTGTTATCACGCGATTTAGGGAATTTCCACACCCACTCACCAATGAAAACTCGCTTATTTGCGTGCCATGATTAGACTGGGAAAACTCCCAACAACATTCCGATTCGCTCCACTACAACTTGTATAATGATTGATTTTGATTGATTTTTTGTGTTTTAACGCCACTTTCAACAATATTTCAGCTATATCATGGCGACCAGTTTTAGTGGTGGAGGAAGCCGGAGTACTCGGAGAGAACCACCGACCATGGGCAAGCAACTGGTAAACTTTATCACTTGCGGTTGCGAGTCGAGTGCACCCTTTTTGTAATTTACAAAGCCGGGCGCGAACCCACGCCGTATTCAACTTGTATAAACAATAAGTAAACGATCGTGCTGGACAAATCTGACCTGCTATTTTTTTAGATAAATCATTTGAAGATTTAACTTAAGTATTTTTTTTATTGTGAACTGACTTTGACAATACTATAAATAAGCAGAATTTCCTCTGGTGTACGATTTCCACGATAAATTATCCTTAGGGAAATGATGCATAGTCATCATATCATTAGATAAAAGCACGTGTAGGTCTAATAATCCATTTTACTATATCAACACATACCGAGATGCTCCCTTTAGATGTGACGTAGCTATCCCATAATTCAGTGACGAAATATTCCTTGATTCAGTGAAGACGTATATATTTTTCTTTGTGATTTTTAATTGGATTTTCGTATTGGAATAATATTTTTTCGGATGTTAAAACATTTTACTGATTCTGTGAACTTTAATTTCATTGGGAACATTTATTTTAAGAAGATCCCACATTGTTCCTCGATAGTTGAACTTTATTTTCATGCTTCGTGCACGAGAGTTCTGAGGACAATGGCCGATCAGCTAGTCTCACGGGCATCTTAGCCATTACGTGATATATAGATAGGCATCATAGCCTTTAAAACTCGGCATCATGGCCAACTTTGCTAGGCATCATATCCTTATTTAACTGTTGACAAAAAGCATCATCGCAATAGTTTTGCTTAGAACAAAGAACAATGGAAGGGAACGCAATGGACGGAGCTTCTTCCAATCATTGTGACATTATAACGATTGGCAAGGAAATCATAATCTCGCAATCCGCGGAGCATAACGAGGCTTACGGTGTAAACAATATGGCACCGAATACACAATCGGGGTCAAATGTGGACTTGGCTCAAATTTTGTTAACAAACCAGTTGATGATGCAGCAACAAGCTGCTTTCGTGAAAACTGTCCAAGAGTCCTTGATGGCTAATAAGTCGACCCAAAATTATGAGGAGTCGGTTCCAGATGATGAAGAAATGTCAACTTCTAGATCCAGTGATGTCGTTGATTCCGACGATGAACGAGAGGAACACAACACAAGCTATGCGATGGACATGCTTGATATGGACGAAACAAACGGTGATGATTTGATCAACCTTACAGAATTCATGAACAATACTGAAAAATTCGGGGACAAAATTGATGATGCTCTAGCGGCTGTTGTAAACGAGCATTTTCACGACCGAGTACCGAAAGAAAAAATAAACGACTTGACCACCAAATACCTTACTCCTGCAAATTGCCAGAATCTGGTGGTGCCTAGAATGAACTCTGGGATATGGAAAGCATTAAAATCATGCCCTAAGGTGAAGGATGTAGATGCAAAATTGCAGCGTAGCCACAATTTCTTGTTGAAAGCTTTTTTCCCTTTGCTTAATCTGATGAGTAGATTAAGAAAGGCGAAAGCTGGCATGATAAATCAGTCGGAAATTAATGAAATGAAACAACTTTCTAATGACACGTTGAAACTAATGAACATTGCTTTTTGCGATATTAGCTACAGGAGACGTTATCTAATCCAGCCTCATTTGCAAAAAGAATTTGCTGTTCTTTGTGCAGACACAACAAAGATTACAAAACTTCTCTTTGGAGATGATTTGTCAAAGACGATAACAGAAACTGAAGCTACCAACAAAATTGCTAAAACTGTTGGCAAGAGTAAACCAAACTATAACAAGAAGTCGGATTTAAAAGCTCCAAAGACTCAGCTGTCTCAACCCACTAATAGTAATTATCAGCATTCATACAACAGAAACTTTGCGCACATGGATAGGGCATCAGCAACAGCTCCTCCATCAATTAGACATGGTCAAGGGAGAAATCAGCACCAACAAGATGACAACAGGAATAAGGGGCGTTTTTTAGGCAAGAGCCCACATTTCAAGAACAAACAGANGCATCCGTTTTTCTCTTATATCGCGTGGTCGGTGAAACGCTTTAAAACGCATCATGCTTAAATGAGATTTAAAGCATCGTTATGACAATGAATAAATAAAAAACGTGTTTCCGTTTGACATTTAGACAAAATGTCAATCGTTTCTGTGCAAATTCGGCACAAATGTTTGCCAGTTTTACCAGGAAACATAATAGGGGGCTTCTCCGAAGCTTGTACCTTATTGGAATTGCTTACGGAGATAAAAAAATGGTACGTTGGGACCAGCGGATTGGACGTTTCCATAAAAATTAACCACTTGTGATGTTTCTGCCACCATCGGAAGAAATAAAATTGAAAGTTTCAATAAAGTAATGAAAAGATTTATACATTGCCATATTTTTCACAAAAAAAGAAGAAAAAATGCCTCCCTCATCACTTTTTACAGCAGTAAAAGGATAAAAAAAAATGCCGCCCTCCCTCATCAATTTTGACAAAAAAGGGCCTGAGAACCAAGTAATTAACTTTGCATGGCCTTATGTAGAATTTTTTTTTAAATACCGTAATGGCAATTATCTTAAAAGTCCAAAACATCCCTTTTTTGTTAATTCAAGTATCTAAACTATTGAAATGTCTATAATGTCTCAGCAATTTGAGGGAATTTACTCCTTGCCAGAATCTTGTTCATCCCCCTCTGCATCGGGACATGGGAGAGTGTCGTTGACCTTTGCATTTGCTGGTAGTCCCTTATAGAAATCGTGATAATCCATAGGAATGACTCGGGTTTTGCAAAGACTCAGCAGATCTTTTTTCTTTGCCAAATATATTGTTTGTTTTGCTTTATATTTTCTTTGTAGTTCTTTTCCTCGTAGGCTTGTTCTTGGCATTCTCTTCTTGTCGACCTCCACCACTTTCATTTTCTTAAAATCCTCATCAAATTTATGTTTGAACAATACATGTTCAGCACCATTCTTGGAAAATCTCAGCCATTTGATTTTCATCCAATTTACTTTAATGCCTTCAGAATCTACCTTGCTGTACTTGAGTGTTGACTTAGTTACTTCTTTGAAGTCATAGATATCCTCATACTGTAATGGAACGACATAGAAGGGATTTTTCCTCCTTGCCATTCTAATAATGGTGGTCCATTGACTGGGGATGTAAATCTCAGTCTTTTTCTTTGCAAATTCAATGACTGAATGCATGCTGTCACATTCCATCTGCGTGTGGCCACTCTCAAGAAATTTGTGATCTATAATTTCTATATTTGGCAAGTTCACGACAGCATGCATTAAGGCAGTTGTTGAATACTGATTTCTATTTTGTCCGGAGCAGGCCTCCGAATACAATATCACATGCTTTATGTTACCTGGCAAAGATTACAATTGTAAGTACAAGGCAGATCCTATTTCACACGCTCCACGTTTCACATCTACTTCTGACCATAGGTAGCAGGTAGCACTCTGTGAACCCAAATTGTAAATTGACAAATTGTAACAATTCAATTTGCGCATATAATATATTTGACTCACTAAAGAACAAGGTGCTTGCAAAACAGCCTGGACGTCAAAAGTGGCTACAAAGGTATCATTTGAAATTTTAGCATGTTCTTTATCTTTCCTTTTCTCTTCTCTTGCTCTCATTTTCATTTGTTGGTGCTCGTTGTATTTTATTTTCTCATCTTCTGTAATGGATCCATCAGATACGCCTCTATTATAGCTGACACAAATGTTACACTGGTCCTGTTTAGGGACGTGAAAGGAGAAATTGTATTCCTCGTTGAAGGTCTTCTGGTATATGGGTAAACTAACCAAAGAATTTTCTGGTAGCTTGTCTTTATAATTTTCCAAATAAAGTTGATACATCTTCGGTATATTCAGTTCTGCTCCTAGATATTTCCTATTGGATGCTTTTCGTGTGTAGTGTCCTTTAACAGCAGGAAATGATTCAATGTGCTGTCTTACTTTCTGAAGATCTACATCTTTGGTTTTGTTATGTGGTATATGCTTACCTCTTTTGTCAGCACCAATGAATACTCCGCCTAATTCATTTGTCATTACATTGTCAATGTATGCGTCACTTATATCTAACGTCTTTCTAAAGAACTTTTTGCACACGATTGTCTTAGTACCTGCTACTTCAAAGGAATGTGATCGATGTATATCTCTCTTCCTTTTTTGCTCTTCCTCACTATTCTGACCGACATATTTTCTTGTCTTTTTTTTTCTACCCTAGAAATAACAAAATCTTTTTTTCTCTCATACGATTCAAGCGACCAAAATAATTCAAATAGTCTTCTCCTCTCGTCATCTGTAATATTCTTTGTGCACTTGTATTTACAGTTATTGCAGTCGACCAATTTAACTACTTTGTCTGGCACTTTTTTCCCTCTTTGAGAAATATATTCTTTTCCAGACATTCGCAACTTTTTCTTGATATTCTTTTTCCATTCATCCGGTGTGGCTTTCCTTTTTCTGAATAATTTCTTTTTAGGTGGTGTAATGAATGAATGCGATTTACGTTGTGGGATTCCCTTTGGCCTTCCAACTTTTTTTCTTGATTTTATTGGAGTTCGCGTGTCAGATTCTGTTGTTCCTTTTTCTGTGTTATTAACATTCTCAATGTTTTTATCTATTTGATTTAGTTCATCATCTGACCTAATTGCCTCCTCATGATTTGTTTGTGTTCCAATTTTTAAGCAACCATCATAATGAGATGGAACCGAGTTATCTTCTGATGACAGGTAAGCAAGGAATATAGAACTGGATTGATGGGCTCACATAAAGTTGGGGTTATATCAAACACTGGTTTCTGAGTAAGACTGGAAAATATTTTGATGGTCTTTCTACTCCAATTAGAAAGGGCCAGAGGTAAAAGATCAGCTGCACAGTTTGTCCATTTTCCATTATATTTCAATTCTTCCATTTCGGTACGAAAGTCTATCCAGATAATATCTTCTTCAAATGATTCGTTTGTATCAGTATTTGAAAAGAAGGCAATATATTCATGGGCATGATCTATTATATGTTCACATAAAGTCTGTCTCAAGTCATTCTCATTTCTAACGTTTGGAACATGAAACAGAGGAGCCTTAAAAAACAGTTTCCGTCTGCTACTACCTCTTTCCGAACAAGACCATTTGCAGCAAGTAAGCGGTCTAGTTTTTCTTCACTCCTGTTGCGCTCACGTTCGAGATATTCTGCCTGCTGTTCACTAACTTCTTTCACAGATTGTATAATATGATGTTTATTTACTACATTCATACGAAAAATATGTGTTGTGTCAATTGTCTTTTTTTGAACAGTTTGATATTTGTTGTGAAGGTTGCATCATCTCAGTAGCATTTTCTTGAGGGACAGAGTCCTTTTTGCTTATCTTTTGTGGTGGCTTTTTCCTTTTAAGTTTACCGTCGTTATTCCTCTTTTTAATTGTTTCATTATTTACACACTTTTCCTTCAATCTCTGTCCGACTTTAACTTTTCTTTTTGTTTTAATTGACTACTTTTGAAGTCTCTTTGACAGGTTCCAGTTTTCATCTTCAGTGTCTGTATCGCTTTTTCCAGCTTCGGGTAAGTCAGAGGAAATATTTGAGTCAGATGAATTAAGATCTGCATTGGTTAGTTGGTATGAATCTTCACTATCAATAACGGACTCCACATTGTCGTCACAATCGGCACTGGAACTTGTTTTCTTATATATAAGAATGGAAAGTGGAATATTTTCATCACTACTATCATCTTCTAGCTGAGCTTCTTTATTAATTACACCAGCTTCTTTATTTTCAGTTACAAGTCTGGGTTTCTTCACTCGACGAGGCCTATTGCCACTGTCCTGTTTCTTCGGTGTATTTTCCTCTTGTGCTAGATCTTGTTGATCACCAGTGTCTTGTCGATTTGGTGTATTGTCCTCATGCTCTCGATCTTGTTGATCATCAGTGTCTTGTCGTGTTTGTGTATTGTCCTCGTGCTTTAGATGTTGTTGATCGCCAGTGTCTTGTTGATTTGGTGTGTTGTGCTCATGTTCTAGATCTTGTTGATCACCAGTGTCTTGTTGATTTGGTGTATTGTCCTCATGCTCTAGATCTTGTTGATCACCAGTGTCTTGTTGATTTGATGTATTGTCCTCATGTTCTAGATCTTTTTGATCACCAGTGTCTTGTTGATTTGGTGTATTGTGCTCATGTTCTAGATCTTGTTGATCATCAGTATCTTGTCGTGTTTGTGTATTGTCCTCATGCTCTAGATCTTGTTGATCACCAGTGTCTTGTTGACTTGGTGTATTGTCCTCATGTTGTAGATCTTGTTGATCACCAGTGTCTTGTTGATTTGGTATATTGTGCCCATGTTCTAGATCTTGTTGATCATCAGTATCTTGTCGTGTTTATGTATTGTCCTCATCTCTAGATCTTGTTGATCACCAGTGTCTTGTTGATTTGGTGTATTGTGCCCATGTTCTAGATCTTGTTGTTCATCAGTATCTTGTCGTGTTTGTGTATTGTCCTCATGCTCTAGATCTTGTTGATCACCAGTGTCTTGTTGATTTGGTGTATTGTCCTCATGTTCTAGATCTTGTTGATCACCAGTGTCTTGTTGATTTGGTGTGTTGTGCTCATGTTCTAGATCTTGTTGATCACCAGTTTCTTGTTGATTTGGTGTATTGTCATGCTCTCGATCTTGTTAATCATCAGTGTCTTGTCGTGTTTGTGTATTGTCCTCATGCTCTAGATCTTGTTGATCACCAGTGTCTTGTTGATTTGGTGTATTGTCCTCATGTTGTAGATCTTGTTGATCACCAGTGTCTTGTTGATTTGGTGTGTTGTGTTCATGTTGTAGATCTTGTTGATACCAGTGTCTTGTTTATTTGGTATATTGTGCCCATGTTCTAGATCTTGTTGATCATCAGTATCTTGTCGTGTTTATGTATTGTCCTCATCTCTAGATCTTGTTGATCACCAGTGTCTTGTTGATTGGTGTATTGTGCCCATGTTCTAGATCTTGTTGATCATCAGTATCTTGTCGTGTTTGTGTATTGTCCTCATGCTCTAGATCTTGTTGATCACCAGTGTCTTGTTGATTTGGTGTATTGTCCTCATGCTCTAGATCTTGTTGGTCACCAGTGTCTTGTTGATTTGATGTATTGTCCTCATGTTCTAGATCTTGTTGATCAACAATTTCTTGTTGATTTGGTGTATTGTGCTCATGGTCTAGATCTTGTTGATCACCAGTGTCTTGTTGATTTGGTGTATTTTGCCCATGTTCTAGATCTTGTTGATCATCAGTATCTTGTCGTGTTTGTGTATTGTCCTCATGCTCTAGATCTTGTTGATC
>MJUT01063874.1:18339-34752 GCA_002080005.1 Gigantidas platifrons
CTTGTTGATCATCAGTATCTTGTCGTGTTTGTGTATTGTCCTCATGCTCTAGATATTGTTGATCGCCAGTGTCTTGTTGATTTGGTGTATTGTCCTCATGTTCTAGATCTTGTTGCTCACCAGTGTCTTGTTGATTTGATGTATTGTCCTCATGTTCTAGATCTTGTTGATCAACAGTTTCTTGTTGATTTGGTGTATTGTGCTCATGGTCTAGATCTTGTTGATCATCAGTATCTTGTCGTGTTTGTGTATTATCCTCATGCTCTAGATCTTGTTGATCACCAGTGTCTTGTTGATTTGGTGTATTGTGCCCATGTTCTAGATCTTGTTGATCATCAGTATCTTGTCGTGTTTGTGTATTGTCCTCATGCTCTAGATCTTGTTGATCACCAGTGTCTTGTTGATTTGGTGTATTGTCCTCATGCCCTAGATCTTGTTCATCACCAGTGTCTTGTTGATTTGGTGTGTTGTGCTCATGTTCTAGATCTTGTATATCACCAGTGTCTTGTTGATTTGGTGTATTGTCATGCTCTCAATCTTGTTGATCATCAGTATCTTGTCGTGTTTGTGTATTGTCCTCATCTCTAGATCTTGTTGATCACCAGTGTCTTGTTGATTTGGTGTATTGTGCCCATGTTCTAGATCTTGTTGATCATCAGTATCTTATCGTGTTTGTGTATTGTCCTCATGCTCTAGATCTTGTTGATCGCCAGTGTCTTGTTGATTTGGTGTATTTTCCTCATGTTCTAGATCTTGTTGATCACCAGTGTCTTGTTGATTTGGTGTATTGTGCTCATGTTCTAGACCTTGTTGATCACCAGTGTCTTGTTGATTTGGTATATTGTGCTCATGTTCTAGACCTTGTTGATCACCAGTGTCTTGTTGATTTGGTGTATTGTCCTCATGCTCTAGATCTTGTTGATCATCAGTGTCTTGTCGTGTTTGTGTATTGTCATGCTCTAGACCTTGTTGATCACCAGTGTCTTGTTGATTTGGTGTATTGTCCTCATGCTCT
The DNA here is from genome assembly GCA_002080005.1 of Gigantidas platifrons. Taxonomy (NCBI): domain Eukaryota; kingdom Metazoa; phylum Mollusca; class Bivalvia; order Mytilida; family Modiolidae; genus Gigantidas; species Gigantidas platifrons. Next base: position 19,355 of record MJUT01063874.1, read on the forward strand.
AGATCTTGTTGATCATCAGTGTCTTGTCGCTTTTGTGTATTTTCCTTTTGTGGTAGATTCTGTTCATTCTCTGTATGTTGTGCAGAAAAGGATTGATTCTCATTTGGTATAATATGTGTATTGTTTCCACTTACATTAGTCAATTGCTGATTTGGATCACTTATGGGGGTAGTTATCTAGTCACCTATAGTATTGACCCACTCATCATCAGATGACCACTCTGGACAATCCATTCTGAAATACAATATTTCAGATTATAAATTGTGAAATATATATAAGTTTGATATTGAAAGGCAACTTTTAGCAACTCTGAATTTTTAAATCTATCAAAACTTTATGTAAAAACTTTAGATGCATTCAAGCAAAGTTGGCATCCATAATAAATTAGTACTGAACCCTTTTACATCTTGATCATCATTCATATATAATAATGAATTATAAAATCATTAAATAAAAAAGAAATTGATTGTAGACATCAAGCCTAATCATTATTCATTTTACTTGACAGACACGAAAAAAAATCAATATCAAAATGATTTAAATGTAATAAAACAGCTGAAATATTGAACTTATCTGATTTTATTTAATTCTCACCAAAGAAAACCGTGCCCTTGCAATATATTTTTTTCCTAGAATTTTAACATAATCAGGTTAATTATGATTCCAAGAAAACAATTTTGACATTTCATGTCGTAAGTAGCAAAACAAGTAAATAATTAGTTTTAACTGTAGTAATAAATGGAAGCATTCCATGATAATATATTGCAATTAATCCCTACCTCCTTATAACAACAACATTCTTAGAAACCAGACATAAAGATTCTACATAAATTAATAGGAATAATTAAGGTATCATTAAAACAATTACCTTTCAATAAATCAAATTCAGCCTCGTATTTTCTTCTTTCTGTGGGTCATTAGCTGTAAAGTTCCAATTCTGAAAAACATAAAAATAGAAATAAGCTTAAAAAAAAAAAGAACATTAATGATATTAGTTTCAGCAATAATTATAGCACATATAAACTTCATATTCAGTTATCTGTGGTGCAACAAGTTTCTTTCTTATAACAAAAATACACTAATTGAAATAATTAGCAATTCATCTAATTTTCTCTGCATATACAATAAGTCAATTCAATAGAAATAAATATTAAAACAGGAATAATTTCCTATATATCTAAATGATACAAAAAAATAGTACAAAAAATAATACATACCTAATTTGAAGTTAATTCATTCTTTAACAATATTCACAATGCAAAGTTTAACTTTTATTCTGTCCAACACGTGTTCATCATGGAATGGAAAACAAAACACACGAAAGATGATATTTTGTTTCAGTTCTGGTATGCATTTTTATTTACACAAGTCTTAATGACTCAACAACTTATCAAGATTTACTGGCTTTTTGACATTACATGTTATGATAATATTTAATAACTGTAACCACTTATCTGCAGATACACTGGTTGTGGCATTTTAATAATGAATTATAAGATTATTTACGTTAATGCAACAAACAGTTATCCTCACTTACCATGTTTTGGCATAACAAAATTACAATTATAATTTGGATTTTGTTTTGCAGATAAAGTTCTCTCAAGATACATTGTTATGGCATATCTTATTTTAATAAAGAATTTGTTTTCATTATGAATCAATAAATTATCTATTGATAAGTTATTGATGAATGTAAAACATATATATGAAGTAGTTACTTGATTGATGTTTTAGTAAATAAAAATACTTCTATTGTTTCTATTGCTCTATAAATTAGAGGAATTAAAGGTTACGGTATTACAAACACTACGGACACATAATCTGAATTTTCCAAAAAATTCAGTTATTTGGTTGTGGCATTAACCCATCGATACATTTTAAAATGGAAACTTTGAAATCAGGGTTGCCCTTAATTAAGGAAAATCGCTGGTTTGCATCTGTCGACTTGAAAGATGCATATTGTTCTGTGAATATTGATAAAAATTATAGAAATTTTCTGTGTTTTCAATGGGATGGAAGTATATATAGATTTACATCACTACCAAATGGATTAAGCAGTGCACCTCGAGTGTTTACAAAATTATTAAAGCCTATATTTTCTTACTTGCGAAAACTTGGTCATACAAATGTGGCATATATTGATGATATATTACTACAAGGGGACACCTACAATGAATGTCAACAAAATATACGGGACACTACAGAAGTAATTGATAAACTTGGACTAACCATACACCAAAAGAAATCAGTACTTAATCCAAGAAGAACAATCGAAACGAATTAATATAAGTTTTTTAAAAACTTGTTTTCGAATCCCTTTAATTATTTGTATTGTATCATATTACAATTTATGTCATTGTACTATATTTATTAATTAATAAAATATGTTTAAGCTAAGAAAAACAATCGTGTTCTTAGGATTTTTATTAAATCCAGAAAATATGACAATACGCTTGACTAGTGAAAAAGCTGAAGATTTAGCAAATTTGTGCAAAAAACTAGCTGGTAGAGTTGAAATTACAATTCGAAAACTTGCCCAAGTGGTAGGGAAAATGGTTGCTAGTGAACCAGGAATAGATTATGCACCATTATACTACAAACAATTAGAAATTGAGAAAGACCAACAATTGAAAATAAATCATGGTAACTATGAGGCAAAAATGAATCTGACAAACAATGCCAAAGTACTTTTTAATTGGTGGGCAGAAAACATAGTTAACTTGTTTTAAAACTTTACACCACAAATAACCTAATATGGTAATTAAAACTGACAGTTCAAGAACTGGTTGGGGAGGTATCATTGAAGATACAACAAAGAAAACTGCAGGACATTGGTCTTATTGCAAACAACACAATCATATAAACTATTTGGAATTAAAATCAGCTGATTTAACTTTAAAAAGTTTTTTGTCAACACAGACAGATTTGCATGTTAAGTTACTTATGGACAATTCAGTTGCAGTCAGTTATTTGTCCAAGTTTGGAGGTAGGAAAGAACAGTTGAATGACTTAACTAGGCAAATCTGGTTTTGGTGTATAAACAGAGGTATTAAATTAAGTGTTTTTCATTTGCCAGGCAAGATAAATGTTGAAGCAGACAAACTGTCGCGGAACCTCAGTATTGATATGGAATGGAAATTAGACACAAAAGTGTTTTATTGCATAAACAATTGTTATGGACCTTTATCTATAGGCTTATTTGCATCTCGGTTAAATTACCAACTAAAACCGTATAGATCTTTTCTTTCGGATATGCTGTTGACGCTTTTTCCATTAGTTGGAAGTCAAATATTAACTATGCTTTTCCTCCTTTCAGCATGATGGGACATGTATTGAAAAAGTTGGAACAAGATCAAGGACAATTAGTGTTGATAGCACCATTGTGGATTACACAACCTTGGTTTACAAAACTCCTGAAAATGATTTCAGGCCAATCTTACCTGTTGCCAGTAAAAAAGCATCTGTTAATATCACCAATGGATCCAGTAAAAATTCACCCAATAACAAACTTAAAATTAGCTGTGTTTCGCCTGTCAGGGAAATTATTAGAAACAAGGGATTATCAGAACACGCTACCGACATCATTATTTCATCCTGGAGACAATCAACACAAAAAGAATATAGGGTACATCTCAAAAGATGGATGCAGTTTTGTGGTGAAAGGAAAAGTGATCCATTTGAACCATCTCCCATATTAGTAGTAGAATTTCTAGACTTATTATTAAAAAAAAAGGCTTAGGATATAGTTCATTAAATACGGCGAGATCGGCAATATCTTCTTTATCTTTTACTAATGTAAATACTGTTGGAAATAATCCATTAGTCTGCCGCTTCATGCGTGGAGTTTTCACAAGACGGCCATCATTACCAAGATATTCATCAACTTGGGATGTAAGCTTGGTGTTGAATTACTTAAAAACATTAGTGTCTGTAAATAGTATATCGTTTAAACATTTAACTTGGAAATTAGTGATGCTACTAGCATTACTTACTGGACAGAGAGGTCAAACATTACATTTGATGGATTTACAATTTATAAAATTGACACAAAACTCTATTAACATTCAACTGATGGAATTGCTTAAAACATCAAGACCTGGGAAACATTTGGCACCTTTATTGTTGTATGAATTTGAAACTGATAAAATATTGTGTGTTGTAGAAACAATGATTGAATACATAAAAAGAACTAAGATCCTTAGAGGAAAAGAGTCTAAACTTTGTATTACAACTCTAAAACCGTACAAACCAATATTCAGACAAATGTAATTGAGTTCGTGGGTACAAAAAATTAAGATTTTATCAGGAATCGATATAAAACAATTTGCACCACATAGTACCAGGTCTGCGTCAGTTAGTACAGCAACTAAGTGTGGAGTGCTTAGACCTTATAATGAAATCCGCAAATTGGTCAAATGAACAAACTTTTTATAAGTTTTATTTTAAGTCAATTGACAAAGAGAACTCTATTAATAAAATTTTGGATAAAGGAATCTGATTAGAATTTATACATATTGTAAATATTTTGAGTAATTATAAGTTAAAAAACTCAATTTGTGTGGTGTTGATATAGTTCATCAAAGCAATAGATAAAAAGGTAACAAAACAAATGTTACCATGGTTACATTGGATGTAAATGTACATGTACATAAAACAAGACAGCTTTTTTACTACATCATCAGTAAATGCAATTAATTTGTTTATTTTATCAATTAATGTTAAACACATGGGGGTCACACATGATGTGGTAGTATAAATCAAATAAACTGGATTCTGATTACCCTTTGGGAAAATATTTTATTTACACACACTCAGCGGTCAGACATGCCAGTCAGGAAGATCTTGATACACTTAATTTGATACAATGGAAACATTATCTCTGAAATCTCAAGGGAGCATCTCAGTATGTGTTGATATAGTAAAATTAGAAAATTATTTAAACGAAGATTTTCTAAAATGTGAAGCTTGATTGGGATTTTACTATATCAACATTAATACTGAGTGCTCACTTGTCCTCCCAATCTAGGACCCTCCCATATTATATCATAATGTATCCATTGTTTTAAATCTCTGAAGACTGAATCATGGGATAGCTACGTCACATCTCAAGTGAGCACTCAGTATTAATGTTGATATAGTAAAATCCAAATCAAACTTCATATTTTAGAAAATCTTCGTTTAATTTTCTAATTAGACAAATGGGGAGGTCACGTGACTTGAACAGCCTACCTGACAATTTTATCACTACTTGTTTCTCATAGACCACATCATTAACAAAGCGTTCGCACCAATATGAACCCAAGTCTCCTTCTGTTATATCTGACATTTGTAGATTGTACTCTCCCATAGTTTCGTCCCCAGTTATATTAAGTCTGTATCGTAGTTCTGTAATAATATTCAATCCATCTGATATTATTTTATTCTCTCGCCGCCATAATGAATATGTAGCATTTGCGACTTTACACTTCAATATGACATCACTTCCTATATCAGTATACAGTGTGACGTCATCTTCAACTTTGCCATGAATGGTGCCTAAAATTAGGAGAATTGTATTAATGTATTACTTTTCTTGAAAATGTGACATTCGTCAATAATGGTTGAAAATACAACGAAATAATATTAGAAGTAAAATGAAAACAATTTGTTAATTACATGATGAGCAGCTTCAACTCCGTGAAAAAAAATTGGCCATTGACAAGACGAAAAATATTGATGCATTACTATATCTTCTTCATACACTACTGAAAAATATTTGTCTGCTAATATTTAATATGAGACATGTGCTACCTGTAGTGCCAGCGAAGCAAAATCCACATTATCTAATATCTAAATCATTATGATTATAACACATACAATTATGATAATAGGTGTTACCTACATGTAACTTGCAAATTGGGACGAAGTCCAATAACAAATTTTAAACAATATTAACTCAGATATATGAAACAGACACGACCATGAATGCTCGCGAATCTGAAAATTATCTGCCAATTTCACGCTCATTCATTGCATCAAAATAGTGTCGACATTTTTTGGTCCGAGATATATCGGGGACGATTTTTTTAGGGCCGAATCTAGTCCAAGAGTACCAGATTACTGCGCATCCTTACGGAGCCGACATGATCTCGCCGCCGCCATATTGTACGCGTGTCTCCAATGATACAGGAAGTAGTTTTTGTGAACGAAAGATTTTTAGGCCATCAGTATATATTTTTTTTCTCGATATTTTTAACATAAGTGCCAGCTTCGCTTGCACAATATGAAACAGGCACGGCCATGAATGCTCGCGGATCTGAAAATTATCTGCCAATTTCACGCTCATCCATTGCATCAAAATAGTGTCGACATTTTTTGGTCCGAGATATATCGAGGGACGATTTTTTTTAGGGCCGAATCTAGTCCACGAGTACCAGATTACTGCGCATCCTTACGGAGCCAACGTGATCTCGCCGCCGCCATATTGTACGAGTGTCTCCAAGGATACAGGAAGTAGTTTTTGTGAACGAAAGATTTTTAGGCCATCAGTATATATTTTTTTCTCGATATTTTTATCATAAGGGCAAGCTTCGCTGACATAATATGAAACAGGCACGGCCATGAATGCTTGCGAATCTGAAAATTATCTGCCAATTTCACGCTCATCCAGTGCATCAAAATAGTATCGAGATTTGTTGGGCCGAGATATAATTGTTTTTTCTTGTCAGTATGTCAGAAGAGATTTAATAAATTAAAAACAATCAATATAAGTAGAACAAGCTAACAAAATGACTTTTATTACACACGGGTTCCTGGTTTCAGTGGTATCGGACGTACGAGAGAGGGTACGAGATTTAGGATCACCTTTGCGCTTTATGTTAAGAAGATCTTCATTAGTTGAGTGTGTAAGTGTGTTACACGGAACGTGTTTACAATGTGCAAAAAAAAAATGTATCCATCAGTATGTGAAGTCATGTTTGTAAAAAAATCCTAAGTACACATTTTATACCATAAAGAGCTCGCTGGCGCTCGCATATTAACTGAGATATATGGACCTATACTTTTTTTTTCAAAGTAGACCGGGGACGGATCCAGACTTTCTCAAAAGAGAGGGCAAATAGGGGGACCCAAACCCATATTTTCTGTCGTTTTTAAAGGTTTTTCGCCAAAACGGGGACCTGTCCCCTCCTGTAGGCTGTGCACCCAGTCCGATGTTGTATAATTCGGTACTCGACGTCTCAATTTCATAGAAAATATTGTGTCGGACAGGAGGAGGAAGAAATGAAACTCTGTTTAATGATATTGTCAGTCCCATAGTATATGTTTAATTGCAAACTTCTGTAAAATATATATTTATGAATTGAATGCATTTTTTTGTAGTTTTATTGGCGCGCTTCATACAAAAAATGTGCCTCGGTCCACGCTTCTACACGCCTATAAAAGTACCAAAAAAATGCATTCAATTCTTATAATTACATTTAAATCACACCAAAATTTAATATAGTTGAATTTTTCGTTGTGAATTTTATTTGTGTTAGATTATCTGCTGTTGGAAATTACTACGCCATTGATTTTTTTACATCTGACGTTGTCATGGAGGCACGTGCAAGTTCGGGTTTGCGTTTTATTGGGATGTAAAACATCTCTTTTATAATCATGTGACCACTTCATAACCAATCACATTGTAATATGTCAATGAAAAACGGAAGTAATGTAATTATACAGCCGTATATATGCTAATTGGACCTTTCAGAAACTAATGCATTGTGGGTAAAACGTACACCAAAATATTTTGATTGGCCTAGACCGTAAATAACGTAACATCATTGATTGAAAATTAATTGTTCGTAGACCAAAATTTGAAATTCAACTACTTTTAGTTTCTGAAAAGGTCGATTTAGACGCATCTGCTTACTTCTTTTAAATACGTCGATTTTCATTAGCCTACGAGTCACCGCAGGGTAACATGTTCTCTTACAGACACAATTTTCCCATATTAGAGCTATATTTTGGGTTGTGTGCATGTGTATCAACATCTGTACAAAATTTCATCTGTCTTCAACATTCAGGAGAACATGGTTGGTTCAGAGACATTTAACACGTATATACATATCTCTGGTAGACTACAACTTGTTTATCCTGGCACAAAAAAAGTGGGACTGGTCACTTTGGCCGTTTAGTTTTGCAATCTTTGTCATTTCCTTCAAAAAGGAGTACCCAATCATAAATCATCTCTGTCAAATTTGGTTACGTTTTGCTCAGAGGCTTTCGGGCAGAGGATAAAACAAAAGGACCTCATTGAAGACCATTTCTCAATGCCATGTTATGGACCCAGATGGGAAGATACAATATACATGTAACGTCACATGCCAAATTTTAAATTATTGGGAAGAGTTTCATAGATCGACCATTCAGAAAATAGGCAATTTCTCTTCACAATGGCACCAAGAACAGTGAAATCTGTCTTAGCTAAACTTCATTGGGACTAAAGATTTTATTCAGTTTAGACAAGTATCCGGTTCAAATAACCTAAATATTAAGAATAGTGGGTCATCACTATCATAAAGCCTAATTGGTTTACACAGGTTTTCATATACATGTGTAAGTATGTGTATGGTTTAGACACTTTCACAGTACATGTAACAACTGCTAAAGACCTTAAGAGGAAAATCTCTGCCAAGTTTGTTTAACTCTTCAATCATTCAAGAATATTTAGAAAAATTAATTGGTGGTCAATTTCTCAAGGGTTGGTTAAAAAGGGGAATTTAGTCAAACAAGGCATGCTTCCAACTGTACATTTTTATCCATTTGTTTACTGTGCATCTCTCTTTCCTTTTAAAGGCAATACAACTAATTCAGTACATGTACAAATTGGAAATTTAGTTTTGATCTGTATTACATTGTCATATTATATGCATTGCATTAATTAACATTCATATGACACAATGATACAATTATGAACCTAAAAAGTTAATTCTATGGAGAGTGGATAGAATGGTCAGACAGACACAGAGCCTGATGTAGGGTATCACATAATTCCTCATATGTATTGAGGACGTAGTCTAATAATGATATATATTCACTTTACAGAGACACAGCTCCTACAAGCTGTTGTTTTTACTACGGACTGTCCTTTATATTTGAATTTCATCCTAAGCGATTCTAATACGGCAGAAATGTCAATTTTCCTACATGAAGCAGCCTTTTACCAAATCAAAAACACCAAGAAAAAGTGCAATATTATTTTCTAGATACAAATTAAAAATTGATTTAGCGGATGTATATGGATTCACGCCCGCTTTCCAAATCCTGGATCCGCATATGTGAAAATTAACAACCATGCAAATTAATGAAATTAAAAAAATAAGATAAAAACTCAACTTTTTGAAACAATGGTTACATACCTTTAGCAATACATCATTTACAAATCTTTTGGAAATTTGTGCTGTTGTAAACCAATACTGCATGATGTTTCTAAGTTGGTTGAACTTTGATGTTTTGGTTTTTGTGGATTTAAATAACCTTACACATATAATTGTGTTGATATGAAAAATAACTTTCTTTTGAAGAAAGATGTATTACCTATACACGTGTAACAATAAACCAATAATGATATAGGTCAAATACAATTGTCTGTAAAAAGGCAGCCTTTTTTCTAAATAATTTATAAAAAAAATAATATATTTCTAAGATCCAATGACATGTTATGTCATAATTCGCCTTAACATTACAAATGTATTTATACTTTAAAATAACTGAAGGTGGCAAATAGAAAAATAATAGTGGAACAACTCTGTATATTCCTTCATGTCTTCTGAAGTAAAAATTTGAAAATGACAAATCTAATTTATTCAAAATATTGAAGGCAGGAAAATGTTAGAGTATTTTTTAAAAACATTATGTACAGTAATTGTAATTAAGAATGTTAAATATCAAACAATAAATCAGATAAATATTTTTAACCAAACTGTAAAAGAATGAACACAACATTACGGACAAGGTTTAATAAGGAGAAGGCTATAGAAGGATGATTATTACTGCCACATAAGAGGTCAGATTAAATTTGTTTATATTCATGAGCAAAATCTATCAATAAGTTAAAAAAGACTTATTCCACATATGTATACAGTTTAATGATGGATAAGACGAGGCACAGTTTATAGGAAAGGACCAATGCAGACACTGACATTAAGATGTAAACATAAATACATACTTATGTACCTCACCACTATTGTCATAAAAATGATCAATCAGTTCTATCAAATCTTAAAATCATCTTGTGTGACAGATTCTTGAAATATTCAAAGATCAAAACAAATTGCCCAGTAATTTCATTTGGTTCAAATGTAATTACATCTTTTTAATTTTTCCCTTTTCCTCATAAAAATGTTATATTGGGTTAGAGACCGGGGCCCGGCGCCACAAAACTTTAGAATTTACTTAAGTCTGAGAATATTCTCAAATGAGGAACTCAGCCAATCAAACTTGAGTATTTATTCTCAGACTTAAGTAAATTCTCAAGTTTTGTGGCGCCGGTGCCGGTACATGTATGTCCCTCACCAAACATTTTTTTTCAGGGAAAAAGTTTTAGTGTCTTATCCATCTGGCATTAAATTATATCATAATCAAACATGAATAGTATAACTATAATACTGGTTAGACTGGTGTGTCCTTTACTGTATGATTTTTCAAGGGAAAAAAATTTCAGGTCCAACTATGCATATCCTACATATTTTAACATCAAAATACTGAAAATGATCAGAATGAACAAATGGTAAATGCTTTGGCCGAGACCTAATATTTGGTAATTGTTTGGGTTTAGACCTTGTGTATGAGTGATCATTACAAATAGATTTTCTTTTATTCATATTTCTAAAGATTATTTCAACTATTTTGTGTGAGGCCGAGTGCAGGTAGGTTTAAAAGACAAAATTTTCAATTCCACGGGGGCAAGAAAATGCAGAAAATTAAATACTTTGCTATAGCCCTACACGGTAGATATTGATCATGTGTAATTGTGTGCAAGTGTGTTTACATTGATTTTACCTATAATGTCTAAATAGCGGATAATGCTTTAAAACAAATGCAGTTGACATATTTGCCCTGGTTCGTCTGGAACAGTGGCTAGCAGACGATTAAACTTTTGCGTCAACTACATGTAGCATCTTGGGTAATCCTCCCATAATTACCATATTTATATTTTTTTTTAGAGTTAGACGAAAATAAACTTTATTGTACTATTGCTTTAGTTTGCACATTTTGTTGTTCATGCGCGATGCTTTATTCACGAGAAAAGCCGTCATTACTATTAGTTTTAACAAGGATTTATATGGTATAGTATTTATCTACTGTATAAATCCTTGGTTTTATACATCATACAAATTATAAACATTGTCAGCCATCGTTGTTTATGGTTGTCAAGGACTACTTCACGCTTTATCTCGCGATATTTTGAACGGGTTCCACTTCTCACAAGATTTAGAGCTAATGCGTAAGCAATTTGATTTTTTTTTCTACATCCTTGTACCCGTTCTTCATTTTATTTATACAATATGTCGTTTTTAGTACTTTGGTACTCGTGGCCCTTTCGGGGCTACGAGTACCAGATTACTGCGCATCCTTACGGAGTCGAATTTCACCAGTAACCCTGTAATGGTTCCCGGTTACGTCATTTCCGGTGCAAGCAATTTTATCCATTAGTGCTATGGATCTGGAATCAAAATATTGCTATTTCTACCATAGTTGGGACTTCGTCTCATAATATGATAATAGGTGTTACCTAATTTGGGACGAAGTCCAATATATTTTTTTAACAATATTAACTCGGATATATGGACCTATAATATTTTTTTAAAGTAGACAGAGGGTGGATCCAGATTTTCTTAAAAGAGGGGGCAAAAAGGGGGACCCAGACGCAAATCTTCCGTCGTTTTTTAAGTCCCGATCTAGGTACGAAACGACCAGGTTACGAAACGTCCGCATCCGATTTTCTGCACAGATTTAACCATGTATTGACTTCCGGTATGTCATTTCCGGTGCATGAAAATTTAGTCATTAGTATATAGAAAAAAATTGCTATTTCTACCATAGTTGGGACTTCGTCCCATATTAGATAATGTGGATATTGCTTCGCTGGCACTACAGGTAGCACCTGTCTCATATTACTAGTTTAAGGAGAGTTGGACAGCTACCTGAATAAATTCAGTGTTTGCAGATCTGGATTAGAACGGCAGACGACTCAATATCAGAAGTCAAAGGTCACTCTCGTTCTTTTGTGACTAGATTTTAAAATAGTCGTTATTGATTTCTTTACATCATTTCTCCATTTCATTATTATTAGATTTTTTTTTAATTAACGATTTTCGGGAAAGGGGACTTGAACATGACAATAAATAACAGATAACGAGAAGACGTGATCTCGCCGCCGTCATATTGTACGCGTGTCTCCAAGGATACAGGAAGTAGTTCTTGTGAACGAAAGATGCTTAGGCCATCAGTATATTTTTTTTCTCGATATTTCTAACATAATTGCCAGCTTCGCTGGCAAATAAATATTATATAAGCATTCTGTAATTTATATATTTATATTCATACAAATCAAATTGTCGTCTTCAGGCCTTGATGATTAAAGAAATAAGGAGGGAGCCGAAATGTCAGATTGTAAGTGTTTTAATACTTTTAAAGAAAACAGCATGAACATGCTAGTGAACGTTTGACAGTGACTTATAAAGACATTGTGATGGAACACCAGTAAAGAAGTTACCTTGTATCCTTTGTAACAGTAGAATAAGATTAAAAACGAAGTATGTTTTCATATTTTAAATAGGTCGTCCGTGCATTTTCTGAAAGAAAAAAAGATAAAATACTGATATAATAGCAATGAAGTTTATGAAAAGAAAGCTTAAACAGTCATGGCCAACAATGCCATCAATATCAACAAAACGAACAATCACCTCTCACATAAAACCCCTGAACATAACAACAACACGATGTCTGACGATGGAAATCCTGGTCATCATTTGGGAAGGGCACAAAAATGTGACGGGGTTAAACCAGTCCCTCTGATAATTGGAACTCCAACGACAACACAACATGGCACTTATACAAAACATTAGGTTTGTTTTGCTTTGTTTCACAAATTTTCATCAATATAATAATTAATCACTGTTATCTGCCTTTCTGCTTCATTAATATATTATCAGCTTACTACAATGCCTTTATATTATGCGATTTAATTTGCTTATTTTAATACATCGTATCAATGCAGTAGTCGTGACCTAAACATTATGGTTGAGTAACTACTAATGGTAACTATAACAATAATTCGTTTTGTTTTGTAAACAACATTCAATACTAAGACATATATTGCAACGCCGGCCCTCGGGTGCTAGAGTCGGTCACCGGAGAAAGCGACGTTACATTAAAAGTCGGGAAGTTGCTCAATGAGTGCACAATATTTCACTATAGGATATCGGGATTGGTGAGTTATGACTTCACCAATCCAAATACGCTACAGGGGAAGGGATACACAGAAGAGGGAAGAATCCAATAGTAATTCGATATTTTATTAATCATGTAAGCTAAAATCCGGAGAGAATGGCTGGAACGACACTGGTGCGACTGGCCACGGGCATGGTTGGTCTTACTATATATAATCTTATCCGTTAAAACAATTCAACAGCCTTTATTCTTAAAGGTTCAACTTATACTCGGGACATTATACAGGGACAACATGCAGCAAAACATTAAACAACTTATTCACTCCACAAAACAACTGTACAGACATGACCCTACAAGTCCTGCCTTTAATTTAAATATGTCCCAGCATTCATGTAATTTGCACCCAGGATTGCACCAACAATTTACACCTAGAATTTGCACCAACGATTTACACCGATAATTTGCACCAAGAATTTGCACCGACAATTTGCACCAAGAATTTGCACCGACAATTTGCACCAAGAAATTGCACCACAACCACTAAAAATACAAGTAAATGTCACCAGACCACCGTCACTGTCACCTATCCGGTGATAAATTACATATTACGTACTCTAGCATATACACTCTGTCTATCAGACATTTTTGCCGGTATCCAACTTCAAAAGGTTTCAAGCGTCCCTGGAAGATATAAACAATCTATCTTCTTGTTTCGGCTGAGTTCCAGCCATTATACCCACGTTGAACCAACGACTGACGTCGTTACATCCCTCAACTAATGATCATCACGGAAACAACGTAAAGGGACTTTCCCCCTACGTCATATATTAGGTTGGCCATTTTGTCAACAATTGACGTTCATAAACAATAAAGCCATTCATTTTAATTTCATACCAACTGCTCAATTCTATTGAATTATTTTAGAACAATTATATCAAACTGACTTCGTAAACCAGGTAGGATTATATTTTAACTGCTAACTGGACTTTATTTGAGAAGCACCGGCTTATTTGATATGGAAACAAACTGTCACCGGCGTGGTCACCGGCGGTGACAAATGTAAACAACAACCTCCAGCTGAAATAAAATGTTTTCTAGCTTATCATCGACATCCACCCGCAAGATTTACATCACCAAACATTTCTACACCCAAGGGGTAACATACGGATTGCCGACAATTTCTCACAAAAGGTTTTTATTCAATATTTCAACTGGTTTTCACCTCCGTGAGTGCCGGACCAAGTTTATTACTTGTATGACCAGTTCATCCAAGCCATTCTACAACATTTCACAACTATTCATTGATCAAACTCCAATCATGTAGCTTTCTTACCATTGGCAGCCGGGGCGGCACAATTAGTGACCTATAATATCACACAAGTGGGACAATGGATTACACCCGCACCTATTGACGCGTGGTGGCGCTCGTGTACTATCAGTTATTCCTTCGGAACGTTTGCGGAAATGCTCGGACGTCTTCCTAACTTGTCAGGTTTCAAGATGGCTTATCGTCGTACTTTAAGGTGGCCCTTTTCACAAAAATTCGTAACTTTAATCCTAAACTTTTCACTTAAGATTATCCTACGACAATTCCTAAGTCCTTTACACAAAGATTATCTTACGACAAATTTTAATCTTACGACTAAAATTACACTTACGATAAAAATTCTTCCTTGGGTGTACTCGATACAACATTATGTGATAAAGTTTGTCAGTGATTTGCGACAGGTTAATGGTTTTTTCCGAGTACTCCAGTTTTCTCCACCAATAAAACTGACCGATATATTGTTGAAAGGGGCGTTAAACACCATAAACCATCTTCCTTAGCAGCCGAGTTTCATTTCCCGAAAGTACAACAAAACATTTTTTTTTTAAATAAAATTATTCTATAAAATATCCCCGGCACTAATTCAGTAATTTATAAGCAGATTTTTATGCTATGATGTGTTTGTATGTTTATATTGAATTTTTATCTAATA
>MJUT01063874.1:35328-47390 GCA_002080005.1 Gigantidas platifrons
AATATTCATGTGTTTGACACAACTACAAACTAGCTTTTATAACATATACAGGCAGTTAGGTTGTAATAATTCTTTCACCAGGACATTCACAAAAATTACCAGCATTTACAAATATGGGTACTTAGTTTGCAATAATTCGTTCTCCAGGACATTCACAAAAATACCAGCATATACAAATATGGGTACTTAGGTTGCAATAATTTTTCCCCCATAACATTCACAAACAGAATGACTAGCAATCACATAAAAAGACACACACAAAATGATTAGCATTCACATAAAAGACACATACAGAATGACTTGCATTCACATGAAGGGACAAACCAGAATATCAAATTCCACTAAGTAAATAAAATGACTAGAATGAATATGTTTTCTGTTGGCAAAATAATCAAGTACATGTATTGGTTAATATTGTTTTAAATTGAAGTTTAAAAAAACTATTTTATTTGATCCAATGACTGGATAAAAGTTAATAAAGGGACAAATTTAGAAAAATTCTTTTCTGTAATAGAAGATTTATAAAATTCAGCATTAAAATTCATAGATAAAACTCAAAAGAGAATTATATTTCTCATATACAACATGCAACAGCTAGAAGTACCTTTTCATCCAAGAAAAAAAAGCCTGAATAACAAATTCAATAACATGTTGAAGTGTATACAGGTGGTTAAGTTGTAATAATTCTTTCACCAGGACATTCACAAAACTTTTTCAACAACTTGGTTCTTGTTCAAAATATCTAAAAGTTTGAGATCTTGTTTCAGCTCTACTTTCTGACCTAGAAAATGTGTTACATCTGTTATAGCAATATGTAGGACAATATAATTTATCTTTTGGGCCAAATTCTTTACAAAAATGTTATTCATTCTTGAAATATTTAAGAACAAGTCCTGGTTTTCAATTGAAAAAATAAACCTTTTGACTTTCAGATGAAGTTTTACAAATTACACAATCAAAAAGTTCTTTTCTGAATGACTAAATATAATATTATAATGTTTATGACACAAGGTGTCTTGAAAACTCTGATACTTGTCTAAAAATTTGTCACTTTAGACATTTTTAGACAAGGATCAGAGTTTTCAAGACACCTTGTGTCATAAACATTATAATATTATATTATATATCAAATACTGTTTGAAAATATAATGTTTCAATAGTAGTGTCATGTCCACTCTTTTTTTCATAAATCAAAATGGTTTAAAAAAAAACAGGTTTTTTTCATCTTCAACACTCTTACTTCCACTAGGAAATACATTTTGTACCTTTTTATTAACTGGCTCATCATTTTCAAGCAGACTATTTTCAGTGGACATAGAATACAAAGTTTGAACTTCATTTCGCATTTCTTACAAATACAATACAGAAATGTTAAATTTCTTTTTACAAACAAAATTCAGGAGCATCTGAAACTTTCTGAATTAAAATTTAAATGAATGTATCAGTTAGAGGAGATATCCTGTCCACAATTATACCCAAAGGGCCTGCATTTGTTTGATGATGTACTTTTAAATAATTGAAATGCTGGCCAATTTTTTTAATTCATGAATTTTTAGAAGAAAAAAACATATTTTATATTAATTTTCAAACCTGTATGAATATTCATGTTCTAAACTCAAAACTTAGTATTTTATATAATTTCGCTAAATATAAATTATGTGACAGTTTTATGAGTTTCTGGAATAAAAATAAACAAGATATTTTGAATGGTAACAACAGTAAGTTTGATACTTATTTTTCTCTTAAAAATTGCTTTGATAGAGAAAAATACACTCAGATAAATGATTTTAAAACCCCCCAGTCTTTATGCAAGTTGAGAATCAGCACTCATTCTCTGAGAATTGAAAAGGCTCTATACGATCAAAATAGATTGGACAAATCTGAACGTTTATGTCAATATTGTTCTTTAGAAAAGATAGAAAATGAACAACATTTCCTTTTAGAGTGTCCTTTATATAATACTTTGAGACACGATTTTATTGAAAAAGTTGTCAAGTCACTGTTCAACTTTTCCTCTTTAAATAATTCTTCTAAATTTATTTGACTTTTAACCAATGAAAAGTTAACTGTTTTAAAGGAACTTGGTTCATTTATAAGTAAATGTTTAGAAATCAGAAGGTGAAGTCTTTTATTGGGCTAGCTGAATATTTTGGTAATATTATTTCAGATCAAACTAGATATTTAAATGCATTAATGAACACTGGTCATTGTTGCATTGATTTATTATTATTATTATAATGTGTATGATTTATTGATTGTTATTGAATTGGCTCTGACCTGACTGTGTTGTATAGTCATAATATAGCTTCTTTTTTTTGTGCATGCTATGATGCTTCCAAGTCCAATCATTGTAATCATTGTATTTGATTTTTTTGCCCTTTATGGGCCCATTAATTTGGTAATAAAAATATTATTATGATAATATATCACAAACGAGTCTTCATTGAAAACTGTAAGACTTATAATACATTCTTATTTTTATTTATTCAATTATTCAACATCACAGGAAACTTTGTTCAGCGTCTTCTTTATCAAAAATGGCGGCTGACAGCGTCCTAAGTTACAAACCTCGTTTTGCAAATGAAGGCGCAATGATGGCTATTTTTATATTTCGTTACGCATTTGAATGATGGGTAAACCTATTTTTGACCATAGTTTTTATTGACAACCAATGGGATGCGTTTGTGTCAGTTATTTTTAGCCTCGAAAATTTCCCGCCATATATTCTTAGCTACAACAACAAAAACAAATACCTCGGAAAATACCTTGTTGAATATATCGATATTATGTCTAATAAACACTTTCTTGGTTTTTTCTGCAACTTATATATTTAACCATGATAATTCACGTTTTTTTGGAATGTATTTATTTATATTTATCTGTCATATAAGGTTTATTCCGTCATCGTCATGGTAAACAAACGTCGTCACGACATACCGATTATGGGCGACACCTGGTGGGTTATTATTATCTGCCCTTGCGTAAATGTTTTTAGCCTTATGGGAGGAGGTACGAAAGTTGACGTTGGCTTCCCGACTGCCACTGCTACTGTATAAATCCTTGGTTTTATACATCATACAAATTATAAACATTGTCGGCCATCGTTGTTTATGGTTGTCAAGGACTACTTCACGCTCTATCTCGCGATATTTTGAACGGGTTCCACTTCTCACAAGATTTAGAGCTAATGCGTAAGCAATTTGATTTTTTTTTCTACATCCTTGTACCCGTTCTTGATTTTATTTATACAATATGTCGTTTTTAGTACTTTGGTACTCGTGGCCCTTTCGGGGCTACGAGTACCAGATTACTGCGTATCCTTACGGAGTCTAATTTCACCAGTAACCCTGTAATGGTTTCCAATTACGTCATTTCCCGTGCAAGCAATTTTTATCCATTAGTGCTATGGATCTGGAATCAAAATATTGCTACTTCGTCCCATATTAGATAATGTGGATATTGCTTCGCTGGCACTACAGGTAGCACCTGTCTTATATTACTAGTTTAAGGAGAGTTGGACAACTACCTGAATAAATTTTAGTGTTTGCAGATCTGGATTAGAAAGGCAGACGACTTTCGAGCTCTCGTGACTCAATATCAGAAGTCAAAGGTCACTCTCGTTCTTTTGTGATTTCTTTACATCATTTCTCCATTTCATTATTATTCGATTTTTTTAATTAACGATTTTCGGGAAAGGGGACTTGAACATGACAATAAATAACAGATAACGAGAAGACGTGATCTCGCCGCCGTCATATTGTACCCGTGTCTCCAAGGATACAGGAAGTAGTTCTTGTGAACGAAAGATGTTTAGGCCATCGGTATATTTTTTTTTCTCGATATTTCTAACATAAGTGCCAGCTTCGCTGGCATATAAATATTATATAAACATTCTGTAATTTATATATTTATATTCATACAAATCAAATTGTCGTCTTCAGGCCTTGATGATTAAAGAAATAAGGAGCCGAAATGTCAGATTGTAAGTGTTTTAATACTTTTAAAGAAAACAGCATGAACATGCTAGTGAACGTTTGACAGTGACTTAAGACATTGTGATGGAACACCAGTAAAGAGGTTACCTTGTATCCTTTGTAACAGTAGAATAAGATTAAAAACTAAGTATGTTTTCATGTTTTAAATAGGTCGTCCGTGCATTTTCTGAAAGAAAAAAAGATAAAATACTGATATAATAGCAATGAAGTTTATGAAAAGAAAGTTTAAACAGTTATGGCCAACAATGCCATCAATATCAACAAAACGAACAATCACCTCTCACATAAAACCACTGAACATAAAAACAACACGATGTCTGACGATGGAAATCCTGGTCATGATTTGGGAAGGGCACAAACCTGTGACGGGGTTAAACCAGTCCCTCTGATAATTGGAACTCCAACGACAACACAACATGGCACTTATACAAAACATTAGGTTTGTTTTGCTTTGTTTCGCAAATTTTCATAAATATAATAATTAATCACTGTTATCTGCCTTTTTGCTTCATTAATATATTATCAGCTTACTACAATGCCTTTATATTATGCGATTTAATTTGTTTATTTTAATACATCGTATCAATGCAGTAGTCGTGACCTAAATATTATGGTTGAGTAACTACTAATGGTAACTATAACAATACTTCGTTTTGTTTTGTAAACAACATTCAATACTAAGACATATTGCAACGCCGGCCCTCGGGTGCTAGAGTCGGTCACCGGAGAAAGCGACGTTACATTAAAAGTCGGGAAGTTGCTCAATGAGTGCACAATATTTCACTATAGGATATCGGGATTGGTGAGTTATGACTTCACCAATCCAAATACGCTACAGGGGAAGGGATACACAGAAGAGGGAAGAATCCAATAGTAATTCAATATTTTATTAATCATGTAAACCAAAATCCGGAGAGAATGGCTGGAACGACACTGATCTGACTGGCCACGGGCATGGTTGGTCTTACTATATATAATCTTATCCGTTAAAACAATTCAACAGCCTTTATTCTTAAAGGTTCAACTTATACTCGGGACATTATACAGGGACAACATGTAGCAAAACATTAAACAACTTATTCACTCCACAAAACAACTGTACAGTCATGACCCTACAAGTCCTGCCTTTAATTTAAATACGTCCCAGCATTCATGTAATTTGCACCCAGGATTGCACCAACAATTTGCACCTAGAATTTGCACCAACGATTTACACCGATAATTTGCACCACAACCACTAACAATACAAGTAAATGTCACCAGACCACCATCACCGTCACCTATCCGGTGATAAATTACATATTACGTACTCTAGCATACACTCTGTCTATCAGACATTTTTGCCGGTATCCAACTTCTAAAGGTTTCAAGTGTCCCTGGAAGATATAAACAATCTATCTTCTTGTTTCGGCCGAGTTCCAGCCATCATACCCACGTTGAACCAACGACTGACGTCGTTACATCCCTCAACCAATGATCATCACGGAAACAACGTAAAGGGACCCCCCCTACGTCATATATTAGGTAGGCCATTTTGTCAACAATTGACGTTCATAAACAATAAAGCCATTCGTTTTAATTTCATACCAACTGCTCAATTCTATTGAATTATTTTAGAACAATTATATCAAACTGACTTCGTAAACCAGGTAGGATTATATTTTAACTGCTAACTGGACTTTATTTGAGAAGCACCGGCTTATTTGATATGGAAACAAACTGTCACCGGCGTGGTCACCGGCGGTGACAAATGTAAACAACAACCTCCAGCTGAAATAAAATGTGTTCTAGCTTATCATCGACATCCACCCGCAAGATTTACATCACCAAACATTTCTACACTCAGGGGGTATCATACGGATTGCCGACAATCTCTCACAAAAGGTTTTTATTCAATATTTCAACCGGTTTTCACCTCCGTGAGTGCCGGACCAAGTTTATTACTTTTATGACCAGTTCATCCAAGCAATTCTACAACATTTCACAACTATTCATTGATCAAACTCCAATCATGTAGCTTTCTTACCATTGGCAGCCGGGGCGGCACAATTAGTGACCTATAATATCACACAAGTGGGACAATTATCCACAACAAAACAACATGACAGGCACCAGTATTTATAAAAACCAACACAATTCAACTAACAAGAATCCTAAATTACTACATTATGATTGTCTCACAAACATTTACTCCATAGAGTCATACAACACAAAAATATAGATCAACAACAAAAAAGGGGGATGCCGGCATTACAATATATCCTTTAATCAGTGGGGTTTGTGTTTCTCGGTCTTTAGTTTTATGTGTATGTTTTGTAGATCGTTGTTTGTCCTTTTTTACTTTTTCTTTTGGCCATTGTGTTGTCTGTTCTTCGATATACGGATTCTGATTACTCCTTTGGTATTTTCAAGCTCTTCTAACTCAAATTAGGTCACAATGACACATATTTGGAGCTTACTTTTCGTTTATATACCAGTCTATTACAGACTTTAATCATGAATACATATAAATATAAGTGCATGTAATTGACACTTTAGCTAAAATGTGTATAAATAACTGAGGTATGCCTATACTAATACGTATTGCTTGACACATTTACCAAACGGGTGAATTAGAATGAACATTAATACAGTTCCCGTAGTCACTTTCATTTATAAATTGCTCAGCCAATCTTGCAGTTCCAAATTTTGTGAGGATATCCATGTTCAAACTAGAATCAATTAAGAAAGTAATACTTACCACAAATTGCTGGTTGCATATTAAATAATTGACAAGCTTTGTACCAATTCTTAATACATTTCAGTCATAAAGTATTACTCATAATATGAAATTTGGTAAACCTGTATGGAAAAAAATACGTGACTAAATAGTTCCTGTTTTAAAATGTCGAACTATACAATATGGTACAATTTCAGGAAATGACAATTGAGTATACCAGGAAACTTGTGTCAAGATCACAAATTGTTACCATTTTAATATATTCGCCGTAAGGATGTGAACTATTTAAATTATACAAACAATTATAATAATAGACATAAAAGGTAATTTACTACGTTAGTGGACGAAACACTATAATTGGAAAACCAGAACATTTAGATCAGGGCATCCCAAACAAATATTCAAACCTACATCCAAATAATGCAGCTAATAGTATGTATGCCTGTGTGGATCCATTCTCAGATGTTCCTTTATTTAACAAATTCAATATATATATATATATTGCATTAAAATATTGATCACATACAAGTCAGCCATTTTTATTTATATGTATAAAACCATCTATTTATTACAAAAGATTAATGAACTAGTTTCAAACCAGTTTCTAAACCGGAAAACCAAACTCAAACTGGTTTCTTTGCAATAAAAACGCCCATTATTATACCTAGCTGTCAATAGGATGCTGGGGACAGTACTTTTAACCAAAATCTACGGCAATTGACAGTGTTTCTATTTATCAGGTTGGGGACGATCACCTGTTTGGTGTATACCTCACTTGGTGTGTTAATGTCTATTCAGAGATATAAAGGTGGGAAAAACTGAAAAATTCTTACTTTCGGTAAACAATACACACTCTAGCGCTGCAATGTAGACAATGAAATAAAAATTGAGTGCGCTTTTTATATGCTCAAGTTCGCGGGCTTAGAAATTAAATCATGTGAAAGTGCGCTTTCACGGGTTTCTATTTTTAAACTTGGAAGGCATTTCAGTATCCCCCAGTTGGGGTATTATATGATACCCCCAAGTGAGGTATAATACACCAAACGGGCGATCGTCCCCAACCTGTTTATTGCTATTATTTAGTCAAGGACACTACAAATCAACAAATAAAAGCGATATGACAGTGAAATAGTAATTAAATTGTCAGTCAATACACAAAAATGGTATTTGTTGCTCACTTAAAAAATAAAATGAGGTTTACATCCAGAAATTTCAAATTCAAAATACCACTAAAATGTACGGACAGTATACTGGGTTTACCTCATTCCGATGGTCTTACGGAAACACACCTTGTAAAATATACGATACCTATCGTTTGAATGAATCTGTATTCATACAACCATATTATGTTATGAACTAATAAAAAAATAATAATATCCTTTTAAAACAGGAGTTTTAACCTTGTGTTCAAGTTATCAATTGTTGACAGTTCTCCGATGGGACCTTTTTTGACCTTAACCTCGTTTCGATGTACTGGGAATTCCCTGTTATGGAGAGCCATTGGGGCTAATATGCTTGACTGCTTTGGCGGGTTATTTATATCAGATATATTTGAACCAAATAAAAGATTTTATTATTATTTTAAAAATTCTGTATAACACACTTAGATGGAAAAAAAGATTTAAATGTAAAAAACAACAATTGATTTTTTTTAATTGTTTGGGATTCAATTTTATGCACTTTTTGGCAATTTTCATTTTAAATTTCACATATTTTAAGAGTTGGAAGAAACATATGATGGTATAATTCCAAAAAACAACGCTTGATCTTTTTTTCTAACGTTGTTCACTCATGCCGTTTCTAGCTTTAATTCCAGTCGTATTATCAACAAAAAAAAAAATTCTCATAATTGTTAATCTAGTTTTCCATAGTATTTTCCTGCGCACAACCGTAAGTGCAACTTTATTGTCATTGGTAACTAGGAAGCTGGATAGCAGACGAACACAAAACAGTTTTCACATGTTCAATAAACGATATCTAAGTTGGTTTTTAAGATTTATCAAATGAGATGGCATATAAGGGTAAATGAGAAGTTGAGATTTATTATTATATATAATAAAACGGCAAAAGCTTACCTGAAATGCAAGCATTTCCAAAATGTAGGTGATGTAAACAAAGCGTGTCGTCAGTGAAACGTGACCTGCATCCTCGGACCGGCGACAGCGTAAACGGAGGTACGCAAATCACAAAAAGAAAATACCTCGGAACGAGGTATAACACGGAATGAGGTGAAGACAGTATATTACACTTCCACAATATGGAATTTACAAAAAGCAAAACACAGGGGCAAAGCTGAATAAAAGCATTTCATCTGCACATAACATCCTACCAAAAAACCCTTTCAACAGCCCTAATGACCATGAAATTTTGTGCATTACCTCTTTACATGGGGGCTGCCATTAATCAACTGGTATCCTATGTCGAAAAACACAGGTTCAGTACAGGAACGTCCCTGTGCGGGTAGCAGCTTATAATCTCAAATCCAATGTACTTTTGCAGAAAAGTTTTTACAGAAATGAATCACCTTTGAAATTATACTGAAGAATTGTCAGTCATTTTAGTTATAAAGTCTCAATTTTTTATAATGTCACCATACTGGTCTACTAATAACAAATAGAGGCTACTGTCCCCTGCCTCCATAGGTATTTGGTCTTACCATATATTAACCTGAATAATCCTGTCGTTATATTACGCTCCCGCTAACTCGAATAATTCAGCGCCCTCTATCAACCCGAATAATCCAGTCGTTATATTCCACTCACTATCGATCGCTTCATTAACGCCTGAATGCATTCACCTGGGAAATCCTTCAACCGGAAGAATTGATAGCCCAGTGAATTATGGGTATTTATTTACTTGAATTACGCACGAAAAAGAGGTGGAGCTTCTCAATGTTTGTAAACATGTGCGATGGAACGATTAGATACATGTGTACATTGTATTCATGTTTTTGGCTGAAACAACCTAAAATCAAAATTTAAACGAGTATTTTGTCTCGATAAAACTCAAGGCGGCGTCTACTTCCATGTTTGTAAACAGTGTATTACTTTTAACGGAAGTGCAATTGCGCACACTCAAGAAAAAGAAGCTCGCTGATTGGTCACGTAATTCAGAGAGCACTTGAAGGATATTTAACAAGAGGCGAGTTCAAGCCCTCGAGGAGCGACAGCGGATAGAGGGTGCTGAACGATCGATAGTGAGTGGAATATAACGACTGGATTATTCGGGTTACGCTCCCGCTGGTCGCTACATTACATCAGAAGGCGGAGAGAATCGGAGACGAAAAGGTCTTGAATTATTCGAGTTAACCATATATCTGATAACTGAAAAGCACGTCTTGGTATAGGCCTACATAATGGATGTCGAGAGATCAAACACAGGTCGGATGATCAAATATAGTTTTTTAATAATGTTAGCTTAATTTTGTTGATATTTAACGTTTATTTTTATATGTTCATTTCTACTTTCAGTTGTGCTTGACCTATTTTACAAATACTCATTTTGGATATATCTTGTCATCCGCGGATTATTAGTATCTATATAGGAGGGGGAGGACAGGGGATAGTCTTCTCCTTTCTCCCACCCCTCTCCTCCTTTCTCCCACCCCTCTT
The DNA here is from genome assembly GCA_002080005.1 of Gigantidas platifrons. Lineage (NCBI taxonomy): Eukaryota > Metazoa > Mollusca > Bivalvia > Mytilida > Modiolidae > Gigantidas > Gigantidas platifrons. Next base: position 45,654 of record MJUT01063874.1, read on the forward strand.
CTACTTTCTCCCACCCCTTTTCTCCTTTCTCCCACCGCAAAAATAAATCTCCCTATGGAATAAAGTAAAAAAAAGTTTTGTTCATTTTGAATAAAAATCTTGTATATGTCTTGGTTTAATATGGATTAGACACAGCCTACAGGCGAGCATCGCATCTACGCATAGACATGTACACTGTACATGTATTTTACCAGTCTATGATTATGAGTCCAGTCTCTTGAAGTTCCAAAAATAAAAAAAAATTAGAAAAACAATTTTTTTCTTGTTTCTTTTTTAGTTTTTGAAAATGATTTGATTGATTTGATTTTTGGTGTTACGTAAACTATAGCGATTGTCATTGTTTTAAATAAATTAATCGTTTCATGTAAAGAAGCTGTACGAATTCCTATTTTTTGTTTGTTATATTTAAACTGGATACTTATTTTATTCTAATTAATAGGCCATTTCCGGTCATTCTCTCCGATTGTCCATTCTATGCTGAAACTTAAAAACCACTTCCGGTTGGTATTGTTAGTATATTGATTCATCTCCTTACACACATGTTGCTGTTTAGATCGCATCTTGCGATGCTCGCTAATATGATAATAGGTGTTACCTAACTTGGGACGAAGTCCAATATCTTTTTTAAACAATAATATGATAATAGGTGTTACCTAACTTGGGACGAAGTCCAATATATTTTTTTAAACAATATTAACTCGGATATATGGACCTATAATATCTTGCAAAATACAGAGTTGTTCAATCAATTAAATATCATGCATGTATATGCAGTTACAAACAGGTAACAAATTTAGCCTACTTCCTATTTATAACACACACACTTGCTGGTTTTTGTTCGAGTCACATTCATTCACAGGGACTCGAATAACTATTTCTAACAAATATGCTCTCTCGGCGCAGTCTCGCATTCTCTATCCAGAGTTGTCGTTCCTGCTACGCTTATACAACATCTCTGTCAACGCTTGAAAAATAGTCCCAAAATCACATGACCATCATTGACCGTTTTTCAATCACATGATCAAAACATGGCAATTAAGGCTATTTGAAAGCATGGCGAGTACACCAGTAAAGGTGGAAAGAATTGATTGTTTTGTTTGTTTTTCCAAAAATGTAACAACTTTCAAGCTTAGAGGACGGAAATTAAAGGGTGAAAACTTTTATTGTAAGTTGAAACAGGTAGTTGGAGATGACATTATCGGTGATTTGTATGAAAACGATGTGGACCCGGGATTGTGCAGGAACTGCTATTCAAAGACACTGCAATTTTGTGAGTTTTCTGACCAAGCAAAAACTTCAGCTTTGTCTTTTTTATTATCTGGTGCTGTGTCTACTAAAAGGGGGGTGCTTTCTCCATTGACACCAAAGTCTGTACATAACCCTGGTATTGATACTGTACGAGGAAGCTCCAGGAAACAGTTAAAGTTACTTCCGGAAACCGCTTCAACACCACCAACATCTGAAGAAAGGCTTTCAGTTATAAGAAGTACACCTTTAATAAATAAATCCTGTAGAGGAGATATATCTAAAATGACTATTAATATTGATCACTCCTACAATGCACAGACCACTAAAGATAGTACATCTGAAATTAAAGCAACAGAAGGAGAGACATTATCTACCTTGAAACAGATGTTTTACATTAACAAAAAAAATCGTGATGTTCCACAGAATGTGATGTTGCAGACACTGAGATCTCAATCATGTTCATTGACATCAAAGACTGCTCCCTTTACA